>KZ806905.1:143484-166156 GCA_000696205.2 Oncopeltus fasciatus | reverse complement strand
AAAAAAAAAAAAAAAAAAAAAAAAAAAAAAAAAAAAAAAAAAAAAAAAAAAAAAAAAAAAAAAGTAGTAGAGTGGCCTGGTCTCGAACCTGTAACGCTGGGTTAAGAGTCTGGAACGGAGGCTCCTACTCTACAGGCAGAGAGATAAGGGAGGCTATAAGAGCTTAGCGCGGCGAGGTGGGGGCCGGACAGGTCTTCCCCTGTCGACCCCAGTGCTAAGGATAACGGCTACAAAAATAGTTCGCTTCACTAACTGTTTAGATGTGATCCTCGCGACGATTCGAGCTGAAACTGCACTCACATGTCACTGACACTTCACTACAAATGTATGTAGAGTTTGAGATCTCAGTTCTTCCCACAACTCGTATATTATAGTTGGAAAGACGGAGCGCTATATACAGGTGTATACTGATCACTGGCTACACCACTACTCCAAGCATAACTAATTATAGCAATAAAATTATATGCATACTAGAGAGAGAAAAAAATAACCTGTCATATTCATGCGTTCTACATACTAGTAAAGATAATGATTAAAAATCAAAGTGGTCAAATTAATAAAGGAAAAGTATTAGAAAATCACATGAAAAAAGTTTTTCAACTGATGAATGAATAGATCCATTCCTGTTGCCCGATCAGCTCCAAACTTTGATCAAGGTGTAATCTGACACATTCCAGGAATTTGGCTGAGGTTTTTAATGTTTTTTAAATAAACCTACCTTGAGGATGCTAAGCTCTCTTCTGAGGTAGAATTTTCTCACAAAATAGGTGCCTTGCAGTCATGTGAAGGATCTTGTTCTCCAACCTTTGCAGCTTAGTTGTGTTTAGCTAAGTGCTCATGGTACTTTTCCACTATATTCGAGTGTTGTTGAAAACTGGAGATAGTGCCTCGGTTTGTAACCTGCAATTGTGTCTCAGTCTCACCTGGGTTCAATCCAAGTCTATAATTATTGAAAATCATTTATCATGATAAATTTTTATTGTCTTAAATTAATGTTGTTGTTTTTGTTTTTTTTGTTGCAGCATTGCCTATCGGATAGGATACATGATGTGTCTCATTACATTCTATGATATTAAGAAACTCACTACTCCTGAAGTGTTCAGACGGAATTGCAGACGCCATCCTAAGAAGAAAGCTTTTATTTGTGGCGAAAATTCTCTCACGTACCAAGATGTATGTAATGATATTTTACTAATTTCTATAAAAATATATGTTTAAAATAAAATGACCGTTTTATAAAATTCAAGATTTTAAAGATTTGTAAATTTTTTAATCCTATTTAATACTTACCATTAATTAATTGTCTCTTTAGAGCATTCTCTAAGGTTGTTAAATCTCAAGTGACTCCTCAGTTTAGTTATTTCTTACGAAGAAGAAACATGACAGTGCCCTATGAAATTCTTGTAATTTTAAGGAAACATTTCACAGCTGGTGAAGCAAGTTTAAATACAAAGGGGAAGGTGACGTTGACTACCACTCTGTTTGGCTTCAGTTTGAAAAATTTAACAGTGGAGATACGATGCTGGAAAGTAAGAAGGGCTCTGAACGACCATTAATGTATATTGATGAGGTCCAGCTGGAAGCTGTTGAGAGAAATTCACTCACAATTGCTCGCAAACTCTCCAGGGTTTGTATTGTTGAAAGATACTATAAGTCGTCATCTTCTCTCCATGAGGAAGGTAAAAAAGTGCATTAGACTGGTCCCTCATGAACATACTCTTCGGCAATCAGCTAAGAGATTTGAAACTTATGAATATGCATGAGAAACTCTACTGATATGAGATTTTACTGGAAGTTTGTCCCCTGTGGTGAAAATGGGTTACTGTAAGCAATGGTTTAGATCGTGTTCGAGCAGCTTTTTCAGTTGTTGCTTGCAAGGTAAAAATTTGAAATGAAATCCATGTTTTGTGTTTTTTTTATTTTTTATTTTGAAAGTGTTATTCATCACAAGTTGGTTCCTGATGGATGCTCTAAGAAATCTGAACTCTACTGGGAACACATGGAAAGATTGCACATATAGTTGTCTGAGAGTTATGCTTCTTTGATCATCCAAAAAGGAGTTATATTTCCACTAGATGATACTTGTTCTCACACTTCCCATTGAGCCAACGATAAGTTTAATGAACTTTTTGGGTACAAACACCTGCCTCATCCACTTATATGGCTATATGCCCAGACCTCAGACNAGTCAAGACGTGGTATATATTTAAAAATTTGATTATTTTGGATCAACCTTAACCGAACCTCTACAAAAATTTTGTACTAATTATCTCTATGGCTATAAACTCTCCATTTATGCACACACACGCGCACAAACAAACACACACACATACACACAAAGTTACGTCCTACTCAAGAGATCCGTTTAGGTCAGCCATTCTGACACTGTAGGTATAAATCTCTCCCTGGGCAGGTCCTTCTTGATTAAACCTATGTGGTTGAAAGGTTGGTTAAAAAAACAGAACATTTTTTCCAATCAGAAAATTAAATGGATTGTAATAAATTACTGAATTGTCTTTACCTTTGAGATAGATGAGTAACGAACTGTATGGGGAGTGACCCGGTATTGGAAGCTGGAGAAAAAACAGCTTTTATTATTGCAAACGTTTAAGGCCTTTTCCCGGAGGTAATGGAGAGGAATAGTCTCATTTTTTATTCTATGGATGGTTTGTAAAATAGTTTTTTACTTAATGAAAAATTATTTCTCTATCTGACAATGTCATTGTTTATTGAAATAATTATTATTTATCAAGCCATTTAGTTCGCTACCTCTTGTACCTGCAGATGTCCTGGAAACCGTATTTCCGCAGGAGGTTCGTGTGTTAAGCGAATCTATTAGCTTCAATTTTTTTTTTTCAATATTTAAGAATTCAATTAAATTTTAGTAGAAAATCATTTGGGGTTCTAAATGTTTTAAATAAAATACAATATAAAGAAATGAATTTTTTATTATCTGCAAACACTTTAGTCATGAAAATTTGATCAAGGTGACAACACGTTCCATCTCGCCATCATGATAGCCCTGAAGATGGCTTATAATGTCAGCCTTACATGTCTGCTGTTCTTAATAAAAAATACATTTCTATAATTTGTAAATTTTTTTAATCCTATTTAATACTTACCATTAATTAATTGTCTCTTTAGAGCATTCTCTAAGGTTGTTAAATCTCAAGTGACTCCTCAGTTTAGTTATTTCTTACGAAGAAGAAACATGACAGTGCCCTATGAAATTCTTGTAATTTTAAGGAAACATTTCACAGCTGGTGAAGCAAGTTTAAATACAAAGGGGAAGGTGACGTTGACTACCACTCTGTTTGGCTTCAGTTTGAAAAATTTAACAGTGGAGATACGATGCTGGAAAGTAAGAAGGGCTCTGAACGACCATTAATGTATATTGATGAGGTCCAGCTGGAAGCTGTTGAGAGAAATTCACTCACAATTGCTCGCAAACTCTCCAGGGTTTGTATTGTTGAAAGATACTATAAGTCGTCATCTTCTCTCCATGAGGAAGGTAAAAAAGTGCATTAGACTGGTCCCTCATGAACATACTCTTCGGCAATCAGCTAAGAGATTTGAAACTTATGAATATGCATGAGAAACTCTACTGATATGAGATTTTACTGGAAGTTTGTCCCCTGTGGTGAAAATGGGTTACTGTAAGCAATGGTTTAGATCGTGTTCGAGCAGCTTTTTCAGTTGTTGCTTGCAAGGTAAAAATTTGAAATGAAATCCATGTTTTGTGTTTTTTTTATTTTTTATTTTGAAAGTGTTATTCATCACAAGTTGGTTCCTGATGGATGCTCTAAGAAATCTGAACTCTACTGGGAACACATGGAAAGATTGCACATATAGTTGTCTGAGAGTTATGCTTCTTTGATCATCCAAAAAGGAGTTATATTTCCACTAGATGATACTTGTTCTCACACTTCCCATTGAGCCAACGATAAGTTTAATGAACTTTTTGGGTACAAACACCTGCCTCATCCACTTATATGGCTATATGCCCAGACCTCAGACCATTGGATTACTACTTGTTTCGATCCATGGCCCATTTTCTTTAATGTATAATTTGGCGGAAGTTGGCCAAAGAGTTCTCTGACAGCCATTCCAAAGAAGGAAGAAGAGTGGTAGTAGATACTAATTATATTAGATTAAAATGGACTATACTTGGAGTACTATAATGGAGTATTAATTGTGTTTTAAATAAAAAATCTAATAATACTAATATTTGGTTAAAAAGCTGTCATTTTTTTAATATTTATTATTAATAAGTCTCTTTAAGAACTTATTGGATTGTGGTTGATTTACCAGACTTAAATTAGTCAAAACTCTGGAGGTAAGTGGTATCTGGCAGTGGCTCTTGAATTTCGCTGATCTATATAGTCATTTTTAGTGTGCATTGGCTTTTTTCATGTGTTTTGTTTGTAGACATATTTTCCTCTCTTGAGAATAAGTAGTACTAGGTACTATTTATGGATAGTATAGTAGCCTTCCTCATTGTGTTGCTAGCATTTTACAGGGTTCATCTGGTGTCTTGAACTATTGTTCTAACTAAAACCCATCCTCTCAAATACTCTTTTCTCTACCAAAGTACTCCTTCGTTCCTACATCATCGATCGATTCTTTAGGGTCCGACAAGGATTATATTACCGAATATAACCAAGTGGATGAAGATACCTTCAAGGTTGTGTGCTTTGGTTCATTCTTTACAACCTGTACTCTGCTGTTATCCTTTCTCATCCTAACATCCTGCATGCAACCTTTGCAGATGATAAGACAACCCATAGTTCTGTCCCTGACTCCCTCACTGCCAGAAAAAATCTTCAATGCATTCTGATGGATATTGAGCAATGGTGCCTCGCTGGTACATTAAACAAACGAGGGTTAATAGTGCTATGTAACATTTACACTAAGAAAGTAGCAACCTGACAGAATTTAATTTAATTCATAATTAAATTAATTATTAAACACATACACAAAAATCAAAAGACAGGAACTAAATAGGAAATACTGACAACCTAACAAGCTACTATGCAACAAGTCAACCTTATCTGTGACTATCAAATTTAATATTTACAAGTCACTTCTCAGTCCTATTTGGACAGCCGAGGAAGTTAAACTAGGGGGGGGGGCAGCCAAATCATCTAAAATCCAAATAATTCAGTCCTTCCAGTCCAAATCCTAAGAAAAATAGTTAATGCACCTTATAATGTAACGAACTCTACTACCCATTATGACCTAGAAATCCCATTTGTTATAGATCTTATTATGTCTCGTTTTACTAAATTTCCTTCCGACCCAATCGCTTAGTCCATTACCCATCTTGACAAACCACCATGTCGCCTAAGTAGGAAATGGCCGTATGACCTCCTTATTGTCAGCTCTTTACAAAAATTAATTATTTCCAAGTATATTGTACATATTTCATTGCTATTCAGGAGTGCTAACTCTGGCCAGATTCTCTATCGTATGAAGGGCGTCCATTTTTTTTATATACGTATTTTTTTTAGTTATTTATTATTATTGGCTTAATTACTTTTATTATTACTGTTATTATTATTTGTATCTAGTTGTTATATATATTTAGTATAATTTTTAATTTATTTTCCCCTTCTGGCATTATTTATTTATTATTATCATTTTACTCATTTTTTAAAAATTGAAGTTTAATGTATGTTTTAAATATTGTTTGTTACTTTACATATTTATTATTATAATTAAAGATTACTCATTGAGCACATTGCATGATGTAAACTTTTTAGAATGTAATTTAAATTAAATAAAGTGCTTTTAATATAAAAAAGAAGAAAAAAAAAGTTTGATTTCAAACAATGGTCTCTGCTGTCATTTCTTAAGATTTGACTTTTAACTGCCCTTAAGAAAATCTTAAGTTTTCAAAATATTAGATCTTCACCCGATCTCCTTAAATGGGAATAGCTAAAAAGTGGTCCATCCAAAATTATATGTGTGTATATATATACTCACATATCCACAATTTTTGTAATAAAAAAAGTCTTTAGTATTAGAGCTTATTATTTCAAACCCTTGAATGAGTGCATTATGGATGAAATTAGTCAAGGTGGAGGGAATATTTATAAAGAGATACAAATTTAAAATTGTAATAACAGTGTTAAGAAAAAATATATATACATATATGCAGTGTAATTTGTTTGAACTGTTATTTTCTGACATATTCTAAATAATTTTCCCCATAAATCACATTAAAAGAAAAATATTTAAGAATCCCAGAACCCTTATTTTCTTAATGTAGAAACCAAATTTGTTATTTAAGCTTTTTTTTTTTTTGTGTAAGCAGTTGAATAAATAAATACATTTCTGGATGAAAGTGTGAGGGAGGTTTAGCAAAAAACCAAAATTTATTAATATATTTTCTTTATTGTAATCATTGTTGCAAAAAAGTTAATTTAATCTGATAGATGTAAAATAAAACAACAAAGCTTAATGTGGTAGATATTGAAGTATTTATCTAAGAAAGTTGGGTGCTTCCCCTACTCCTCCCAAACTTATGAGAGCCAGCCTTGGTAATCTACCTTTTTCCCTCAATGTCTTTTTTTTTTTTCTTTTTCTCTTTTCTTATTATTATTCCCCAGCATATAGACAGATCAAATAACTATTCATATCAGTTAGTCTTTATTTACTCTTACATAGGTCCTATACTATATTAAGGATTGAAAGGAACTATATATATATAGTGTAGGGAACACACACACAAAAAAAAAATTACAATGAGTAAAATTACTGGGATATTTCTCATATTTTTTCAGTGAGGATTGAACTCCCTTCAATTGAGTCTCTCTGAAGTCTCTCATCACTCCTCACTGACAAAGGGCGAAAAATCTCCCTGAAAATTTTATTAAATATATCGTTTCTTATTTATTATATATATCACAGCCAAAAGTGTTTCATTTTCTGTGTGTGTGTGTGTATAAAGTTTCTTAAGATTTTCATTTTAATGAAACATGGGAAGTATTTTGCTTAGTTTATGTATCTGTAGCTTGCAAGACTTTAAATCTTAATTTATACATTGATTACTAGGTTGAAGACTTTAGTAATCGTGCCTCGAGATTCTACAGAAGTCTTGGCCTTGTGAAAGGTGATGCTGTGGCCATCTTCCTCGAGAGCAGAGTGGAGTACCCTGCTGTGTGGCTTGGGCTGAACAAAATTGGTGCTATCGGTGCACTAATCAACACCAATCAGAGAACACAAATTTTGGATCACTCTCTCAAGATTAGCAGTGCCAAGCACCTTATCTATGGGACTGAGCTCACTGCAGGTAAAAATTTATATTATGAGTGGATAATGTGAGGGAAGCATTACTTACAGATCCAATATACTTGATTGGAGAAAGGGAAGGGACTAATTCTGCAATTCAGTCTTCCCAGTTTTTAATTAAATATTTTCACCCATGCAGATAATCCTTGTAAACCTTAACTTTTCTTTAGCGAATTGAGATTTTTCATACAAGTTAAATGCTTGTATGTCTCCCGCCCGATAATTGCCATTTTAACCCAATAGAGCTAATTTGGGCATATTTAGCCGAAAAAAAAAAACAACTTTGAAATTAAGTGATGTAATAAAACTGACTGACCAAAAAAATCAACATAATGCACATTGATAATATTGTAAAAGAACAAGCCAAATTGGAAGAAATTATTATAAGCAAGGTAGAAAGTATTATTATATCACTTTTGAGGGGTAGCAGCACTAGTAGCGATCATAATAAAAGAAAGTAATGATGAAGAATAAATGGAAAATGAAATATTTTATATTATGAGAAGAGGAAAAATAATTATTTGTAATTAGACTGATTAAAATATTAATAAAAAAATTTAATAATAATAAGAAAATAAGTGTGAAATATGCAAATATATGACTTAATGTAATTTTTAGGAATTCTCCAAGTGAAGTGAAATTGTAATAATCTTAGTATTGTTAATAGACACGTATTTGGCATTACAGATTTTCTTTCTAAAAAACTTAACTCCTAAGTCATGTAGAATTTATCCATGTGACATTATTTCCTCTCTCACCTTCATGATAGCCCTGAGAATGGCTTACAATGTAAAACATGGGTAGAAAATAAAAAATACATTTCTTTAAATTGTATTTTTTTGGATCAAACTTGACTGAAGCCCATTTTAGAGTTGATGTTTATTAAAATTTATATATATATTCGNTCTGGCAGCCACTATATATATATATAATAATATATTTATTTCATTAAAACTTATATATTTCAACCATGGCTTGACATAAAAGAGTGGGAAATAATTGATAAAAGAGCCAAATAATAATAATGTGGGGAAATTTACTAAGTTTAGCCAAGTTTTGCTTAATATTCTTTTAAGCAGCATCCATCTGGTGCAAATTTTTTTTCCCTACCTTTTTTCTAGAATTCCTAAGTGATCAACTCTCCTGCTGGTTTCGGAACTATTTAATTCAATAAAAGACTAACATAATTGGGATTATTGAGTTGTAATAAAATATATTTTGTTATCATAAACATGTACGAATCTAATCCAAGTTTCCTGTATACTTTTGCACTTTTTTTTTTAGCCCTGTTTGAAATCAAAGATTCTCTGAAGGGAATGGATCTGTATCACATTGGCGATGGTGAGACCCTACCCAACTCCAAGAACTTCATTGAGGAAATATGTAAGATATTATCTACCTATGGACTTCTTTAAAATATTTCTCAGTTTATGGTAGCTTTTGAAGCATCTAATTTGTTATTAATATTGTGATGGTATATTTAATGTAATATATCTTAATATGTCCTTACATTTCTGTTCTTTCTTGTAGGTTTCTGTAATTATGCTTGGAATAAATATTTATGTATTCAATATCAAGAACTATAATTTAATTGATTTTGTTTATTATTAAATTAAATGTGTTTTTCATCCCTAAAAATTTATTTCATAATAATTTATTTCTTTAAATTTAAAAATCAGTTTTAATATTAAAATTTCGATTATATCTAACTTAAAAGTTCAGAAAAAACATTTTCTGTGTACTTTATCTTAACCCTTTCTAATGAATTAGATTAAATTAAATTTAGTATATAAAAACTTTATATTTCAGGGCACCAAAGCTTTTATAAATTAAATTGATACTGTGTTTCAGGTAAATTCTCACTCCCTGTTTACACTAAATAACACTTACAGTTGCATTATTTAAATGGTTGTTTTTGTGAGAATATTTTCTTTGCAATAGTACTGCAGTAGTATATTTAGAAATTTTATAATTTCTTATTCTTTTGCAGGCAATTCCCACTCCGTTTTCTTTTGATCTAATCCAATGACAAATCACTTGTAGTTTTATGAGTAATGATTACTGGATATCTCTATTTATAAATAATAGTTAGCTCGCTAGATTGACTTTATTTATTTCCTGTAGCTGCAATTACTACATAGGCCTAAGTAAAAATTTCCCATCTTTTACGATCTAGACTTCCTTTAAGTCTTCCTGGCTACTCTTTATAGTTTTTTCTGAGGTCTTCTTGGTTCCTCCATTTCCTCTTGAGCATTCGAGCACAGTCTTTTTGATAACTCTTTAACTCTGTCTGCCTTATGGATTATGGATGCCGATCCACCTCTTTTTCCATCTTTGGATCTTTTTCACTACTTGCTGGTGCTTCTTAGATATATTCCATAATTATTGATTTGAAACTTTATCCTTCCTAGTCATACAAAGCGTTTGTCTTATATATCATCAGTTCACTAGATTACAGAAAAGCAAATGTTATGCTTGAGGTTAACAGAACTAGTAATAAAACTCAATAATTATAATGTAATTGATGAAGATTGTCAGTATTTCACTCAATAAGTTTTTAAATAAAAAAAGTAATTAAGTTTAAAAAAAAAACTTTAATATAGTAATTTATTAAAAGTTGAGCTTTCTTCTTATATTTTCAGGCTATTAAACAAATTGATGGGAGTGTACCTTAACTTGCAACTACTTTCTTACATATTATCAAGTGTGGTTTACTATCTGCTACTTACAAAATCAATGAGATAAAACTATCTCTAGTCCTATATAAAATTAAAAACATAAGCTAAACCATATACCTTAATTTAATTTCTAAAAAAATTGAAGAAATGAAAGTAGAAAATGAAGGGATTTACACTAGCTAATGTTTTCTTTAATGACATTTATTCTATATAAATCATAGTGTTAGCTGCACTTGATTCGAACTATTATTAACTTGGTTACTAGAGTTTTATCATGGTGGTTGTCGTCTATTTTAGCAATTCATATTTTGTCTAGCCAAATTTCCTGCTCTGCCTCTTGAAGAAAAAATTGAACGAGATATTACTGACAAGTTCCTCTACATTTACACTTCTGGTACTACTGGTCTTCCCAAGGCAGCCATTTTGACTCATGCTAGGTAAATACCTTCATAAATATGAAGAATATGTTTTTTGAACATAACTTATTTATTACTATTATATTACATACTTCAATAATACATTTATTTAAGATTTTAACAACATATTATTTTCTTTTAGGTTTTATGTTATGTGTCTTGCAGCAAGCCTTAATTTTAGACTGCGGGAATCTGATGTTACTTATACCACACTCCCTCTTTACCACACGGCTGGTGGTTTGCTGGGTACCTATTTTTCATATGAAATTTAATAGTGATAATTGTTACTGTTAAATAAATATTTTAAATTCTGTTTCAATTATTAAATATTGTAAATGTTTATCAGTTATTTAGATCGTATTAGTTTTTATTATTAGTTACATATTAGTAAGTTCTCGTTTCGATCTATTAGTTTGGTCTAATTATACCTAACTCAAAATTAACAATACCTGTTAAGTAACATAATTATCTATTGTATAACTCTGTCAGTTATCCAATTATTACTAATTATTTTAGTTGTTATATTGTGTTATAATCAATTATATTAAGTGTAGATAAAAATCTATTAAAAAAAATTTCCAAATAAATATTTTACAACATAAATTATTTGTTTTTCAGGAGTCGGCCAAGTTCTCTTATTGGGTGGTACTACTGTTTTTAGGAAGAAGTTTTCTGCATCAAATTTTTGGACAGATTGCATTAAATACAACTGTACAGTAAGTTTAAACTTGTAGTCACAATGAGTAGTAAAATTGTATTTTAGACTGTTAATATTTTATAAAATGTGGTCACTATGGTAAAAGGGACAAGGAGCTGACAAGGCAGTTTTAAAATATTTTGGTTCAAACAATAAGCCCTGGAATATGAGCTGACTCTACATGCTAGGCCCTTTATTTTAAGGTTGTAGAAATGATTTTTAAATGGTGAAGTTAGTCCAACTAGCTAGTGCCTCCAAAGGTGATGCAAATTCTTATGAGATATTTAGCACATGTCAATGTTTATGTAATTGTGTTAATCAGCAAAATCACATTGTTAGAGGTTGTTGTTAACCTGAAACTCAACTCTTAATTAAAATGTTCACTAAACTCTGGCAGCCACTATTTCTGCTAAAATTCATCATAAGTTGGTGCTTAACTTCAAAATGATATCAGCTAAATTATTTGATTAGGAATAGGGTTGACCTGTAGCACAAAACTTGATTAGATTTTTTTTTTTACATCTTCACAGTTCAAAAGTTATAACTTAGAACTATGTACCACTGCATCCCCCTCAATGAAATTTAGGCTGAAATGTTGGCAATAATTAAACCTTATTTTGGTTAACAAATTAGTTTTATTTCATTCAAATTTCAAGAACGAATCCCAGTCATTCCTCATAAAGTTTCACCTAACAATCTTAAAGTATTTTATATTGTATATTCATATTTTTGATATTCAAAAAGATCAAAACATTAAATGTGTAAGGATTTACATAAAATTTCAATTATAATTATTCTGATATTGATTTAAAAATATATAATATACATCTATAAAAGATACCAAAGAACTTGTTCCACAATAATTTTTAGTTAGTGAATCAAAAACTGAAATTTTTAATCTCTAATTACAAAATATTCATTCAGAAATCCATACATTTGCAGCATATTTTGAGATCATATGAATAACCTGAAGAAAAAAATTTGAAATTAAAATATTCGAATTAAATTAATGATTATTTGATTAAAATGTTTTGGAGATAAAACAAAAAAACATTGAATTATTAATGCTGTTCCAGAAATATTAATTAAAGTAATTTAAATGAATACTCACAATGGCAAGCACACACACACATACACAAAGTCTCTCTCTCCCTCTCCCTCTCACTCTCCCTCTCTCTCCCTTTCACACCCTCTCTCTCCCTCCTCCTCTCTCTCCCTTCCGCCCCCTCTCTCTCCCTTTCTCACCCTCTCTCTCCCTCCTCCTCTCTCACCCTTCCGCCCCCTCTCTCTCCTTCCCTCCCTCTCCTCCTTATTCCTCCTCTCTCTCCCCTTCCCTCTCTCTCCTCCTTATTCCTGTGCCACACACACGCAAACACCTTAATTTTTGTTGTTTCTTAAACATTCTAATATGTATTTTCTATTTACAAATTTTGCTGCTAGGTGGCACAATATATTGGTGAGATGTGCCGCTACCTCTTAAGCCAGCCTCCAAAACCAACAGACAGACAACATTCTGTACGAGTCGTCATGGGTAATGGGCTTCGACCACAGGTAAATAATTTCATTTCAGGGCTTTTTTTATTTATTCATCTATTTTTAATAATGCAAGTAATATTGGCAGCAATTTGCTGCCATAGACTGAGTGAACATTTGAATCAAGTATTGATCTTAAAGATGCAGTTGCTATTTGATCTTAGGCCAAACTTTTCCCCTTAGTTATTATAAATGTAGAGATTGAAACCCTAATTTTATGGAAATGAAAACATTCGTTACATATTATAAAAATACTCCAACTTTCATATTTTTTTTATTAAAATTGGAAAAAAAATTAACAGAAAATTATNATTTTTTTTTTTTTATGCACTAATTACAAAGTATTCAGTTCAAAAATCTGTATTTTTAGATTTTAGAGATAATTCAAATTATCTAAAGAAAAAAATTAAAACTATACTTGGATAATAGTAATTATTTTATTAAATTGTTTAGAGTATAACAAAAACGGAAAATTGACTTATGAATAATTATTACTGATGGCATTAAAATGTGAATCAAAAGTAACTAAAGTGTGTGCTTTTATATTCATATATTATGTTGCTTAAAATAGTTGAACCTCTTAATGCTCTTAATTTGAAAGTATAGATATATTTCAGAATTTGGCACTTAGCCATTTTTTAGAATAGTAATTAATTCTCTTGTATGTCAATTAGTTATTATAAGTAATTAAGGTATTATATTTTATATTCTATTTTTTATCGTATCTGTGATTTGAGATAATATGCATATGGAAAGGATAATTATATTTTTATGACCAAATTTGGTCTATTCAACACATTCATTCTGGGCCATAAAATAAGTATTTTTATAGCACAATTATAGGATAATTATATTAATGGGAAAATAAAAGTGCATAAAGATAATCGGACCCCATCTCCTTCCTAAAGTTCAATACCCACTTGGTTCAACAACTCATAGTTATAATTCACCAAATTATTTGAAAATGTATTACATTATTTAAATAACAAGAATGATTACAGTATAAAAAATTAATTTGATTAAAAAATGAAATACTAATGATAATGATACTCTTATTAGTTATCGCTTGATACCATTTTTCATTTATAACCTCTCAAAACTAGTGCACAAATCCTTTAAAAAAAATATTATGATATTAAATCACATAAAATAAAAATTAAGCTGTTATACAAGAAATGCAAAGAGTTCAAATAAAAAAATCTTGCTACCTCAGCCAGGATTCTTTTTTATTCTAATTCCCTTGCATTTCTTGTATAAAATTAATGTGGGATTAAATACCACAATGAAAATCATTATTTAAAAAAATAAATATAAGAAAAACTGGAGTCTAACAAATAGCCGTCAATGTTTTTGGCCAGCCACAATGAAACTCATTATTTAAAAAATTAAGCTGTTATTTGTGGAAGAGATTGAAATTATACTGAAATCAACTTCTCTGTTTATAATAACCTCTTTTATAAGTAAGCACTTACATCCTACTGGAAGACTGACTCTTTTATAAATTAAGTGAGGATTGTCCTAAATCAAATTTTATAAACTTTGCTGTAACTTAATCAAATATAACTTATTGTAAAGTAAATGGTTGACCTTTTCTCTTATTATTAACACAAATGATAGTGATGCATTAAAAGTCTCAGTGCAATAATTAATAGGATGCAATTGATCATAGATACCAAACTACACAAAAAGAAACATGCAATTCACTATAAAATTTATTAATTATTGTTTCAGTCTTGAAATAAAACCATTACTCTGACCAGAGAAACTAAAAAAAAGTTATATAAAATAATACACCCTTCATACTATCCTTATATTTGTTTCTGTTGATGTTATTTTACTATTTATGTGGCTTAATAATTTTTCCATGCATTTGAATTTTTACCATAAATAATATGAAAATTTTAATTCTCATTATACTTGGTTTACATTTGTATAATTACTATTATTTCCAGGTTTGGGAAGCATTTGTCAACCGATTTGGAATTGAAAGGGTTGGAGAATTCTATGGTGCTACAGAATCCAATGCTGCTGTTGGTATGTGACTTAATTTTTTAGTTAATAAAATAAATTATATTTGATTGACACAAACAATTTAACACTTGTTAGTGCTAAGATTTAAATTTATTGACTGAACCTTAGTCAAATCATCTAGTTCTTGTTAATAAACCGTGAAAAAAACACTCTTAAAACATGCTGCTGGCTGGGTGATAGCGATTGTAGACTGTGGTAATTTTCTTACAACTCTTTTTGGATATTAGTAGTAAGTGTGAACTGAATATAGCTAATATTCGTTAATTTGCTGTAAAAATAAAGTAAAAGACTACAATACATTTTTTTTTAACATAATGAAAGCAATCATGATATATCCAAATCATTTAATATTCAAACAAGAAAAGATAAACTGCTTGATGCCTGTTGTGAAACAGCTAATCTGATTTTTTGTGATAATTACTAAACAAGTTTCTCAAATATTACCTGTAATAATTTAACTTTAGAAACAAAATATCATGGAATAGGTATTAAATAATGCTATTCAAATTAATACTCTCAACTGTAATAGGTTTTATGTATAAACCTAGCAGTTCAGAAGTAGAGCATATTTTCTGTATGTTATTTTCATATTGTAATTTTTATACTCGAGATTAGTAATTGTATTAATTTAAGTATAGTTAACTTAAGTAAGATTCTTTACATGGATGCGGAAAAAAAAATTTACCAAGTTGCTAGTTTATATTTTGTTTTGTGCATTAATGAAAGATAGAGTATATTTCATATGTATTACTCGTGCAGTGAATGGATGGAACTACCCTGGTGCTTGCGGTTATATTCCTTGGTTTGCTCGACCCTTTTATCCAGTTGCACTCATCAAGGTAGATGAACACACAAATGAACCAATTAGAGGTTCAGATGGACTTTGCATCCCATGCAAATCAGGTAAAGTTCTCTTTTCTCTATCCTTTTTTTTTTTTTTTTAACTGTGAAACTAACACAGAATTTTCTATTGTGGTTGCTGAGTAAACCTAAAGCTTCAGTTAGTAATTAAAATAACTGAAAGAGAATAAATAAAACTTATGTTTACCTTTTATTTAATATCATGAATGGGTTTCAAATGACATGAAACTGGTTGAGCAAGGAAAAAAATTAAAATGATTATTACAAGTTAGAAATACGACAAAAAATCCCCCCCCCCCCCCAAAAAAAAAAAACAATGTACATTACATACCAATATTTAAATTGTTAGTGTCCATCCTCATTTTATTATTGATTTATATTAACTTGTATTTTAATGAAGGTTTATCTCAATAATCCTATTTCCTAACTATTTTATTTATTATTTTTCAAGTAACTGTCTCTCTGTAATATTTTTTTTTAATTTGTTTAATTAATAGACTTTATAAGAAAAGTAAACCCTTACTCTATGAAGCTTGATTCTGCTAAATTACTATTTACCATTTAATTATATTTCTAGTGTGATTTTAAGTAAATAAACATTATGATCTGATGAGCAGCTTATATATAATCACTATTTGTCGTGTTCTTTTAAATATTATTATTTTACAAATTAATTGGCATTTAAATACTGTAAATACTCTCTTTTTTATTTCAAATATAAGAAGAGAAAGTTTATAATAAAATAAGTACCAATAGTATGTTTAAAATCAAGTTTGAATTTTTTTGTAAATCAACATAAAAGCGCAAATTAAAGAATCAACATAATATTTTTTCTAAGCTCAATTATGTATACATATTTCAAAATCATGATTTTGACTGATTTTGAATATTGAATGCAGAATTTATAATCTAAATCCAATTATCCTTGAATTTGTGAAAATGTATCCTGATTGACTGGATAGTCTTATGCAAAGAACAACAGTTTATGCCATAATCACATTAACTTGTTTTTTTGTTTTTTTCAAGATATCTCTTGAATTAATTTTTTATTGCAAAATTAAGTTATGAAAAAAAATGTGTGCCTCAGTGCGTGCACCTTTGCCTGATAAATAAACTGGGGGACAAAAAAACCGGCGCACCTGGAATTTTACCTGAAAAATGCATATAAACTTTTTTATAACAGGTCAAAGGTCACAATTTGCTCACCTTTATTTATTGTGATGTATTCTGTTTGTTGTATACCAAGAATAAAGGGTAAAAAACACATGAGTGGGTAAAAAAATCTTTATTGAAAAAGAAAAGAAAAATGGTCACTTTTAGAAAAAAATAAACACACTCTAAACGAAAAATAACACTCTATTATTAAGAAATGTGAGTCATTGTACCGAGTGTTGCCTCCCCTTGCTTGAATAACATCCCGGGTTCTTCTAGGCATATTGCGAATCAGGTTGGCTACACGATTTTGAGGTATCTGATCCCATTCACGTACCAGAGCCGTCCTTAACTCTTGGAGGTCACTTGGTGGGTTCTGTTGTCGTTGAATGGACGTTCCAAGCTGGTCCCAAAGGTGTTCGATAGGGTTGAGGTCAGGGCTGCGAGCTGGCCACTCCAAAGTGTGGACGCCTACCTCATCCAGGTAGTCCCTTACAACGTGTGCGACGTGTGGCCGTGCATTATCATGCATAAAAAGGAAATTGGGTCCGATAAACGTGGCAAACGGTACCACATATTCCTCCAGAATGTCAGTCACATATGTATGTGCATTAAGCGTTGGCCTTCGGAACACATAGAGGTCTGTCTTAGCCTCTAAACAAATTCCACCCCAAACCATCACCGAGCCCCCTCCAAACTGCACTCTTCCCCTAATGTTGCACTGTGCATATCTCTCGCCTAATCTTCTCCACACTCGAACTCGGCCATCTGCACCGTACAGGTTAAACCTGGACTCGTCAGAAAAGAGAACAGAGATGATTCTTCTATCCAGGCTGAATGTTCTCGATAAAAGTTGAGGCGAACTGTTCGGTGCGCTATTAATACTTTTGTATAAAATATGATAAAGCCTGGTGATGGACAAAGGAGCCGAAAATATTGTTGGCATATAATACATTTAATTCATTGTTATTAATTTTAAAAATGCATATAAGTTCTAGTGTATATTATTACTTCCTCAAAAAAATATTTTTCTTTTAATGTAAGTATTTCACCCTTCAGTAGAATAAACATTTAACACAAAATAATGACATAAATTTCTCTTTTTTTCATAGGTGAACCTGGCCTAGTTGTAGGGAGGATCCAAAAGAGGCCTACATCTCACTTTAATGGCTATTTGGATAAGGAAGCAACTGAAAAGAAAATATTAAGAGATGTTTTTAAGAAGGGTGATAAAGTATTTAATTCAGGTAATTAAATTAGTACCTTTTGTAAAAGCATTTTGTTAAACCAGGCTTAATTTTGTTAGTGTTAAATAATCTATGGGCATAAAATTGCTAACCGAGGTTAAAAATATAATCATCAGGTTTAGTTTTTGTTACAATTGTGACACTTTAGTGCAGTTCTCATAACTAAAATGGCCATTGTGATCCTTTTTTTTCTTTCTATTTGGCAACAACTTCAGCGTAAAATAGCCTCTCTGTTGTTTTTAATATTGAGAAAAAAAAAATTGCTTGGCATATGCCCTATTTTTTCAAATATACCATACATTGTCTTTACTTCTTTAATATATAAATTTATATGTATATATTATAATTATGTATATTTTTTCCCAGGTGACATTTTAGTAAAGGATGAATATGGTTATGTGTTTTTCAAAGATAGGACAGGAGACACTTTCAGGTAATAATTATGTTTGTAGGCTTGCATGAGCAAAATATTTCAAAGCAAAATTATTGTAAGAACTTAGAGGATTTAATTGTTATATAAATATGAGTATAATGTAATATAAATTGTTTTATCTAATTTTGAAAAGTGTAATAAAGATTAAATCATATATTTTACTATAACCAGCCACACAGTAGCTTAAATGAAGTTGTAACAATCATGGATTTTTAATGAAGTTTTATAAGCTTTAACTGCATGAATGTGGAAAAGAAATGAGTAAAAAAAGTTTTTATTTAGTAAAATAATTTTAAATTAGTAATTGCATCTAAAGAGCTAAGCAAAATATTTAAAAAAATTTGATATGAGAATGTGAATATTATAAAATCCATATTTATCTTGCTTCTGAATTTCTCATGAAATTATAAATTTAAACATCATGATACATAAGAAGATTTTAACAACCTGGCTTTGTTTCAAGACCTAATAAATTCCTTCCAATTATAAATTTAATATATGAAATGTGGCTATTAAATAACGAGACTGATGCTGCTACAGAAGAACTACGCATGCACTAATTCTGAAAAACCGACAACTGTGCAGCGCAGTGCCTTCTCTTTTGATTGCAGCACCCGTGTTTGTACTACTGAATTGTTGAAGAACAAGTCATGGGTTTTCTATCAAGACAACTCGTGGGCTTACGATGCAATGTCTGTCAATATGTTTCTAGCCAAGTTCAACATCCCAGTTTTAGACCTTCCGCCTTATTCGCCTGACCTGGCATTATTTGACTTTAATCTGTTCCCCAAGGTCAAATCTGCATTAAAAGGAACAAGATTTTAGTCCGTTGAAGCTCTGAAAAAAAAGGGGGCACGTGTCATGCAGGAGCTCACAGAACAAGACTTCAAGCACTGTTTTGAACAATGGAAAATTCGCATGGAGTGCTGTAGGGATAGAGGAGGGGTTTATATTGAAGGTGATAAAAACTAAATATGGTTAAATTAAAAAAAAAAAAAATTTACTGCAATAGCCTCATTATTTAATAGTCACACCTGGTAATTATGGCTTAATCATTGGCTGAAAACAAAGTGGACTTTTAACTTGGTATAATTATAATTGCTTATAACTTTGTATAATTATAAAGTATAGATATGATTACTTCTAAAATTGAACCTTATTAATCTCTCACTCACTTTCTCTCCCCCTCCCTCTCTATAAAAGTTCTGATTATTTCTGAACTATATTGAATAAAATAGTTCAGAAATATTCTTCCGTTAGCCCTATTTTTTAAACATATTGGTATATTAGTTACTGAATAGTAGAATAGCTAAGCAGTCACATAATATATATAGTTAATTTTGGTAAAGCTACATTTATTTATATTTTAAACTAAAACTAAACAGCATTTGGAAAAACCATTACTATACATTTATAAAATATTTATTGTTTCATTTTAGATGGCGTGGTGAAAATGTTGCCACATCTGAAGTTGAGGCTGTAATTAGTAATATAGTAGGACTTAAGGATGCAACAGTCTATGGTGTACAGGTGAGAAATAAACTAAAAAGAAAAACATTAAGACAATTTTCAATTTAGCTACAAGTATGGTCTAAAATAGTAATCCCTCACACTCAATAATAATAATAATTCATAGAAAAAAATTTAGGCCACTGCTGGACTCAAACCCTTCTGATCACTTGCCAGGTGTGCTGATATCTGCACTATGTACACCCTAATCCTGCCTTGTCAAGTACTTCTCCCTATAGGTCTTCTAGCCTACTTTAAAAAACTGTGGTAAATTATATTGCAAGTATCTCTACTATTATTTGGAAATCAAAAAATTTGTTCAGAATAGTTAATTGTATTCTTACCTGTGGGTGTGGGTACTGATATTATTTATATAAAAGACACTTTAAAATTTATATAAAGGCGTGTAACTTCTTTAATGGACTATATAAACCCTATGAAATATATAGGTATCACTTTTCATATTATTAAAGAAAATAATAGGAAGACACTTATAATAATTTTTAGCACTTGCCTAATACCTTAAATTTTGTACTGATTGTCTGTTGTTAGTAAACCTGGATTTATATTTTTTTAAGAGATTTATTACTCACTATAATTTATTTGTGTTTTTAATTTTGGTGAGTTTTGATATTTACAGATTCCAAACACTGAGGGTAGAGCGGGAATGGCTGCTATAGTTGATACAGATGGAGTGCTGGATCTGGAAAAGCTAAATGAAGGAATTCAACGGAATCTCCCTTCTTATGCTCGGCCTATCTTTATCAGGGTTATCAACAAAATTCCTATGACAAGTGAGTTTATTTTACTTTCTGAGGCAAAAAACAAAACAAAAAAAACCTTTTATATAATGTTTTATAATTGTGTTATTCTAAAGTTAGATATAACTATAATATAACTCGTAAGTAATGTTTTTAGAGTATTGAATATCAGAAGTTAAAATAATCCTTATGGAATTTAAGTATCAATATCATTCCTGATTTTGTTTTTCATCTTCTTAAAAGTAACTTTAATTATAAAATTTATTCAATTGTAATAAAAAGTAAATTACAAGTTAATCAATACCTTTATTGTACCTTTTTTTTTTCAGGCACATTTAAGATTCAAAAAATGTACCTCCAAAAAGATGGCTATGATATTCACAAAATTTCAGATCCACTGTATATTTTTGACGCTTCACAATCTAAGTACATTCCCCTTACTGAGGATATTTACAACGACATAAGGAATTGCAAGCTCCGACTTTGAAACACACTCGCAAAAGCCATCTTCTGAAGAGTAAACAAATCTTGTAATTAATAATTTATAAAAAAAATGGAATTAAAAAGCTATAAATATTAGAAATTAATGTATAAAAATCAAACGAACTTGAAGTGCATATGAAAGTTAATTTGGTATTTTAATTTTCATCATAGTTCACTTCAAGAATTAACTTCCTAGGGAATTAATTGAATCTAATATCTTCCTAGGGAGTTAGTTTTATTGAAAATTTCCCAGCATTAAAATGTAATTCAATTATTTTCCTAGGAGTTAATTTAATGTAATTGATATAAATGAAAGTTATCTTAGAAAATTAACTTTCATATATTAGTTGTTTTTATTTAATATTATTTTCTAAAAGTGTTAGTTAACCGTCAGATTTATTTAATTAACTCAATCAAGTATTGAGTTTATTAAATTATTTCACTGTGTATAAATATTTAATTGAATTAGACTTGTTAAATATTAATGCAAATAGTTTTTCCAATATTTTTTAATCATGTAATTTGTACCTTTTTAAATACACTTTTTTTTCTTTAATCTAATGTTTTATTTTATTGAAGATATGATTGAAGTTAAATTTTTTTTTCTTTTATTTTTTATAAGAATTTTGTAATTAAAATTGCCTAAATTTCTAATTTGATCTTTCATATATTAAATAGTTTAGATAATAAAGTTTTATAAATTATGAATTTTTTTTTCTTAGGATTTAGTGAGTTTTGATTGGGGGATTTTTTTTTTTTTTTTTTTTTTTTCAATTCAGCCATTAACTTATAATTGTCTGGGGCTGTGGATATTTTGCAATACGTACAGTGATTATAGGCAGCTTGCTATCAGTAAGTTGCTAATGGTTTGCCTTAATGATTTTTGTTGTTTTTAAATATTTTATACTGTCATCGGTTTTAGGGTAATTGTATCATGGTGTGATTAATGATTTGATTATAACAAATTTTACTCTAATATTGATTAAGTAAACTGATCTAGATGTGAGAATTTTAAATTCATGAATCAGCTTTGCCTGGAATTGTATCACACTTCTGACTGTGTCTAATGAACAGTTTTAGTTTCACTTTATATAAATGGGCCTATTGTTTTATCCATAATTTTGTCCTAGAGTGATACATTTATTACTCTTATCTGATTAGTGCCGATTAATTTTTTAATAAGCTTAAATATTCAGGGCATTATACATTGATTAAACCTGATTTGTATGTTTCCAAGAGAATTAGATTTTGTTGCTAGTCGCCGTGTTTTGAGTTGGTTTAATTAAGGAGTTGATTTTCGATTTTCAAAAGTTATATGAAAACAGCTGTTTTAATATTTATAAATAATTAAAATTAGGCAAGCAATATAACCACATTGATCGTCTCCAAATGAGAAGACATTAATTTATTATTTCTTTCTCTAATAGTGTGTCATTAATTTATAAAAAGTAATCATTATTTTGACTGTCAATTATCTTTTTTTTGCACTTTAAAAAAATTTTATTGCCTCAATTTATTATTTTTGTTTCTTTTACTATAATTTTGAACACTCGAATTTATACATGTGTGTGTGTAATA
>KZ806905.1:106746-128931 GCA_000696205.2 Oncopeltus fasciatus | reverse complement strand
AACATTAATTTTTATTCTTTATAATTTTAAGAATTTTAGTAATGATTTTACAATAAGCTTATAGCCTTTTTTGTTTTCACTTCAATCAAAAATTTTTTAATATACTCATTCTAATATAAATTTAAACTGCAAGTAATATTTCTTTATTGTGCACTTATTCCTCTAGAAACCTAAATTGTAAATATATTTTTTTATGTACTTATTCTACGTGTAATATTTAACTGCAAATTAAAAAAAAGAAAGAAGTAATCTACTTTACCTGGGCTTATGTATGGAATAGCTGCACTATCGTTCAGTCTAAAACACTTAATACATTAAAATACCTTTTATAAATTTATCTTTGTTAGGAATCTCTCCTTTCACATTGAACTCAGAAACCCAGCCAGTATGAATAATGAATGAAGAACTGTTTTGCACAAAATTTAGTTCTAAACTTCATAGGCATCCTAATCCTCTCATCTATTTATTATCTACCTTCACACTTTTTATACAATATTTTTGTAGTCTAAAATTAGGTAAGTTGTTAGTCTTTCTCACTTAAGTTTTTTCATTCACTATTCATGCCTGAAAAAGTGTTATCGCATATTTTTTCTCCTTCATGCCATCGAGCCAAGTTTTTACCTCATCATCTGATTTGCTGATAGTTTTTTTTTTTTTTTTCCATAACTGAGACAAGTTATTAAAAAAAATATTAAGCTACAATTTGTAAGTATATTTCTTACAAATTTAATGAAGTATATAGCAGAATGGATTTTCTAAGCAGGGATGTAAGTTGTGTTTTAAGAACTTCCCTTAACCTCCAATTTTTAGGCTTTAAATTCATCCAGTGAAGATTTACAATTCAATTTTCTCTATTTTAGTAGCATATACTAATTATTCATCAAGTCAACAAACCAGTAGTCTGAAGAGATAAGTGCAGTGAATGGTCTGGGATTGAGAGTATTTGCATAGGAATGGAAGTGACAAGTTGAACCTTATCTAAATACATCAAGTAGTCTACTTTGCCAAATAGCTTGCAAAGAGAAGCTCAGAAAATCATTGATTTTGAGTTCTTCCTCTTTGTGAATGATTTTGTCTTGGAGTATATATGTTATTATATCTAATAGAACCAAGATTCGTACTAGAAATTAATAGAGCAAAAAGGTTTTAGAAGTAGTGTTCATGCGTCTTGAAAAGTCAAGATATCAGGTGGAGCAAATTTTCTTAGAGAATATCTTAGGTCTTCTCCATCCAGTTTGAGCCTTAAAATGAAATTTAGTTTTAGAAAACTAACAAAACTGAGGTAAATTCAGTATGATATTAAGCACCAGCTATTTATCATTCAGTACTTACTTCATGGAACAGAAAATTGAGTGTTAACTGTGTTGGTTCAGACCTGTATCACTATTTAATTTAGTTTTTTTATGGTAAAAATTGAATGACACTGAAACCTAAGCAAATAATGCCTCAGATTTCGAATAACCCTACACCTACACCCAAGAAGTTGTTATTAGAAAATAACTGTGATGGTTTTGGGCATCTGGGTGGACCAATGAGGACTAATAAGTTCCATCAGAGGTAGATTGACAGTTAGAGGGCAATAGGAAACTCAGAAAGAAACTGGGTGCCTTGAAAGATTAGTCTGGAAAGTAAGAGGATCCTGTTTCTGATTAGAGATAAACTGTGAAATTCAAAGACAAATTGGAGAAATAGTAGTGGCAAAATTAGCTTGTAGACCAACCATGTATACAAGTGAAGGGACTTGTTTCACATGTGCTTCATTGGAAATTAAAAAAAAAAAGAAACTCACCTTCCTCTATTATTATAGCATTCCGGCATATTCTGGACCCCTGCTTATAGATAATCTGAATGCTTTTAGAAAACTAACTAATCCTTTTCTTTTGTCAGTTCATTATTTCCTCCTTGCCTTTAATTCCTTAATCATTTCCCCATAGTTTTAAAGTTTCATTTTTCACTTTTATTATATTTATATATTGATTTTGTTTTTTGTTTTGTTTTTATAAGGGATGAAGAGTTCAGAACATCAGGGATGATGGTCTAAGGAAAAATATTAGTAAGATTTTAAGAAAGAAAAAAAAAAAAGAAAATCTATTGCATGATTAAGGTTGTGGGTTTTGCTGTCATTAGAATGTTGAGTGTTATGTAAGGAGCGTCTGGATTAATAGGCTGGCAACTTCCTTCATTCACATTCAAATTGATTGTATTTTCCCCTACAGTTCTGCATTTCAGGCTTGGCCTGATTGCTTCCATGTATTGAAATTTTCTGTCTCCTTAGAAATAATATGTTTTAATTTTAATTTTAATTAACACTACATAAGTAAGCCAATATTGTGACTGTGAAGAGGTTTAGTGAGGTTTCTTAAGAGCCTAACAGTTTAAGCCACTTCCTGTTGTGTCCTTTTTTTTTTAGCTCCACAATTGTTAGCCTCCAGGAAAATTAGGAACTTTTTCAACCCGGAGGATATCCTCATCAATGCATTTCATTATTAGGATTGATTAAAATATAGTTAAAGTTCTATCTAGATAGTTGCTTTTACGATATTAATACACTTGAATTCAAAATCATTAAATATTTTGATCTAAGTAACTATTAATCTTTGCTTTTTCTGTTTATTTTAAAAAACACATTTTCCATCAAATAATGGTCATATGATTACAAAATTAACATCAAATTTTTAGCCTTGTGAAATTAGTAAAAAAAAAAAAAATATCACAGAGGTATATTAAAAAATATATTAAGCTCACGGTAAAGTAATAATAATAATAATAATAATAATTCATTTCCAGAAATCTGTTTACTTAAAAAATGGACACTCGTTTTTCACAAACTAATTCTTATTTTAATCTTACCAATTTAATTGTATAAAATGTTTGAAACTTTAATGTCAATCATTAAAACATTTTAAAACCTTTTTAAAATCCATTGTCTCAATAACAATTAGGATAAAGTAATTTGGTATTGATAATAAAAATATTGTGTTGATTTAGGTGTGATGTGTGCGCGCGTGAACATCCACACATACACTCATGCATGAGCACTCACACATACACACTCACAAACTGATGCAATATTTATGTCAGTTTAAAATTATACAGAAGTTCAATAGTGTAACATAATTAAAAGAAGTTTGACAAACATTTAGGTGAACATAGTTCACGAAAATTTAAGTATTGTCAAATTATTATTAATGTATCTATGAGAGGATATAAATTTTGTATTTATCTATAATCTGTAATGATAACCAGAATAGCTTCAATCCTTCAAAATCCACTATTCCTAAAATCCATTCAAAACATATGACAAGTAAATGGAAAAGTATTAATATAAAAAATAAAAATAGCCATAATTAGTTTAAAATAACAGCATTTTCTTACAGTCTTATTCTTGCTTATCAAAATCAGCTTTATTTATACAATTCAATGAGCTTTATACAAAAATTCTTTCTATGCATGCATGTGTGTGTCTATACTCTGGAAATCTCAATATTTGAAATTATGGTTCTAAATTAAGAATTTCAGCTTTCCACAAACTATTTGATGTATTCTTGACTAAAATGGAAAAAATGAAAAGGAAGATTAAAAGAAATATATATATATATGTATGTATGTATGTATTAATATCATAGTTATATTAGAGCTACAAAAATTATAGAATAAATAAACAAATATTATCAAGCCTATTGCATTATTTAAGCTAAGTTTTCAAATTGTTGGATTATTTTGTTATTTTCTAAAATTAGTTGAGTGGGAGAAAAGGTTTAAAATAAGATTTTAAATCCTGATTTCTTTATTATTAGTGTTACAAAAAATATATAAAATTAATTAGGTATAAAAGTAATTGCATAATTAACGGTAATAATATATAATAATTTTATAACATTTTTCAGATAAATTCATCCTAAGAAAGATATTTATGAAGCAATTTTGGGCCTTGGGCTCTCTTATTAGGTATTTAGGCTTCCCATTGCAAACCCTCTAAAAAATTAATTTTAGTCAAAATTAAATGAGAAAAAGGGAGCTTTATAGAATTGATGAAATTTAGAATTGTAATATTTTAGTCGTTTGTGGTAAAAGAAAATTAGTAGACCATAATAAGTGTAAAATTTTATTTTCTAACAGAGAATGTGGGTGTAGGTAAGATGAGTAAAAAATCTAGACTAAAATACCGATGGTTTCGGAATATTTAATTCCTTCCAGTGGAATATGATATTTTAATTAATTAATTAAATTTAATTGCAACAGAATATGGCATAATATAATATGGTTACAATTAACATTAAGAGCAAAATAATAAGAAAAAATGTACCTTAGAGGTATATTTTAGTATTCCTATGTGCTAAATCTTTTTTCACTTCCATTAGAACAAAGAGACTTATTGAGTTAGTAAAAGAGAAATGGCGTAATATTAAAGACTCCTATGAGAATATTCCTCAAGTGAAGTTTATAGAAATTCTTATACTTGTCTGTGTATTTTACAGTCGGTGTTAAATTTTACAAAATTTGAACGGGGTTTCCAATGGGGGATCCTATCTCACCTATTGGCGCTGACATAGTTATGGGTGTCCTGTTAAAATGTTTATTGTCATCTTTTTAATTTGAGGTCCCTTTTTTCTATGTTTATGTTGACGATATATTCACATCAGTCCCTGAAGGTTATATTCAAGAGGTCCTTTGTGTTGTAGGTGAGAAAGGATATGAAATAGAATTCACTTTAGAAAGAGAGAGTCATGAGACATGATGATGGATCACATTTTGTGTTAGCATACTGAGTGGTATGCTAAACCCATGGTATTGAATCGGCTTATAAATTTCCAGTCCCACCACCCTCTCAGGCAAAAAATAAATGTTTGTACCAGATTAATTAGAAGAATTTTACCTTACCAAACATATTTATTATTTTTGCTCACACTAAATAATAATTAAAATTTATATTATTATATTTATATAATAGTAATTTTAATTGTTGACTATTTGTATGTATTGTATTTTAGCCTAGAATTTTTTTACTCCTGTGACTGACACCCATATCTCACATCCTCTATGATAACCACCATGATGATCTTGAATATGTTAATTTTCTAAGATTTATCTTTTATAACATTTAAAAAAAATGTATTAAGAAAGTAATTAATGAATATAACTACTGTAGGTGAACGATTCCCTCACTCTTCCTTCCTTCCAGTCTAAAGCAAAGCTTAGTCATCATATCTTTTATGTTTATTGTTATCTTTGGCTTGCAAATTAAGTTTTGTCCTATTTATATCCATCTTTAATGAAACCTGGGAAATCTGCTTAATTGATGTGATAACCTTTGTGACAAACATTTAATGTTATGAAGTACATTTAACATTTATAATGTAATGAAGCATATTTTATAGAAATACATATTAAATAAGATATTTTGCATAATTGCTTAGTGGTCCTAGTTTTTTTTTTTTTTTTTTTTTTTGTGGTTATGTTGCTACATTATTTGAGCTCTCACTTCTAAATGCTGCAATAAAACAGAATTATTCAAACATTTCAGCATAGGTATATCTGTTGATTTAATGTACTCCATTAGCTCTATTAGGTGGATGAACTATTTGTCTTACTTCCTTGCTGTTTTTTTAATCTTTTTTAAGGAACATAAGCAAGGCTCTCATTTTATCCAAATATGGAGTATTTCATCAACATTTAGTTTATGAAGAAATAATATTTACTATTTTAAATATAAAATTGTCTGTGGGATTTTGAAACAGTAGGATGGTTCTTTGAGGAGATGTCTGACATTCCAACATTAATTAATTTAAACTACTAATGTTTTGTAGCACTGAGTAAGTACTACATACTTTCATATATTGTTTACTGAGTACATACTTTCATGTACTTACTTTTAATGTCAAATCTTATGTGCTTCATAAACTTAGCTGGGTGAACTGTCCAAACATTCTCAACTAGTCATTAGAGTGATTTAGCCTATTTTGAAATTTATCTAAATTAAAAAAGACCTTCAAAGAAATTCCTTGATTGCTCCTTACTGAATGGTCTGTTGATAAGAGGAGGTGGCATACGCTTCAGCATGATAAATAGTTTTAGTTCATATTTAATTTCAATGAAATTTGAAAACAGATAATTTAAAAATTTCATTTTTTTTTTGTACCAATCAGTGAAATACAACAATATTTTGCATTTACATTTTTCTTAACATTTATGTGAATTGAATATCCAGTTCATTTACTTTCTTGTATTTAGCAAAAATAGCTGCAGACTTTTTATGACATAGTTTTTATTTTGTTTTTTTGCTCATTGTTTCTATTCCATTGAAATCTCTATTCTGAAAAACATAACAGAATATTTTTTCTAATTTAGTAATACTAATTGTATCTTTTAAATTCAGTCCAAAAATATCACTTAAAAATATATTAGTGATGAGCAAATAGCCAATAGGTTTAAACAACAATTTCAATATTCTCAAATCAATGGGTCCATCATATGTTGCCTACCTCATTGAGAAAAGACCTTTTTTTCCCCCTAGGAGGTATAAAGTGATAAAAAATTGATGGTATAGTAAGTGTTGAAATTAGCTTGACATTTTATCACTTGTGCGCATAAAGCTCTGCATGATTTTCTCCTTTCGCATGTTCAAGGTTTCGCACAAATATTCATCTACCAGTATACACATTACTTCAGTAGACTTCCCTCTCATTAATTGTTTAAAATTTACGTGGGATAAAAACCACAAGCAAATAAAATATTTACTTCAGTAGGTTACTTAGCTTTTATAAAGTGCTATTTAATATAATCAGGCACCATTATCGTCCACCACAAGATTCTGTATAGAGGTCTGATACTAGAGAACCTCACATAAAGATTTGACATCTCCACTTAGTTACTTATGAAGTCATATACAATTTGTAAATAAATAATAATTTAACATAAATGAAAAATATAAGAAAATTGAAAATATTCTAATGTTTAGCATTCAACTACTATTCCTGTAGAGGAATATATAAAGTGATAATTGTAGGTATTTCACCCATTTTTTATTTAAAATCAAAACTATCGAGAACGATATATTTAATGCTTAACTGATATTATATAGAATATGTTAAGCTGATACTGATCTTTATTATCAACAAAAATTAAAAAATATGCTTTGGATTTGAAAATTAACTGCCATTGCTTTACATTGCATAGATACGTTTCTGAGCTAATCCTCTTTTGAATTCTATTTCCTTAGAATGCCTGCCATGACTGGTGTTTGTATGGTTAATTCCTTACTTATTGCCAAAAACAATTTCTAAAAATTATGCTTTACCAGATTTGAGCAGATATATAAGTTAACTGTATTGGTTTGCTGATAGTCCTTAGTAGCCATTTGAGTACAAGGGGATTGTATATCGTGCACTATCTTCTGTTCTTTTAATTCCTTAAATTATGGCTTTTTTTTTTTTACATTACTACTGTTCCTGAGGGTAGCCAAAGTATTGAAATATTGCGATAGGTTCGAATTTTTAATGTTTGATTCTTAGAAAATCTGTGTTTCAGAGCCTCTGGAGTCTTTTACTATCTGTCGGTTAAGGGTGCTCCTTTTGAACATGTGGAAAAGTATTCTTTGCTCTCTACCAAAAAAAAAAAAAAAAAAAACTGTTTCACTATTCATTACAGTGCAAATAGTTGTTATATTTTTCTTTTAAAAAATTTTCTTATTTCTAATAGTTTCTAATTTTAACTTACTTAAAATTTTCTCTATTTATCGTACAGATACCCTTTAAGTGTATAAAACAAGGAACGTTCAGGGAAAAATGTAATACCCAAATTAAAGTTAATTTTTTTAAATATAGTTATCTACATTGTGGCTTAATAGTATTTCATGTTAAACTTAAATATTATGGCCATTAGTTTTGCTGTTGTGTAAAAATGGATAGATGCATGAATTCATTGGTCAATTTTTTATATGCATTATGCCTCAGACTCTGCTTGAAAGATTAGGTTCTTATTTGGTATGATTTTACTTATTTTTTTATTAAAAGTGGATATATGTTATCACTTTCTTAAAAAAACACTATTGTTCCAAAATAATCAATATTCAATAAGAAAAAATGAAGAAAAAATTATTGGTGTTTGTTAGTTTTATATGTTGATTCTTATTTTTAGGACAATTAGTTGAACCTATTGAAAAGATGTGAGTGGACATACAATACTATAATTACGTTTAAAATAATTAAAACTGAAAAATTATCAGTAAACTGAATAAAAAACAAAATTGAATTTAATCAAACATTAAAAATTAACCTGAATTGGTTTTTTTAAATTAAAGAGTTGTGGAACAATTTAAAAGAAGGCTCATCTTATTTGATATTAATCATTTTTATATTTTTAAGTTTTTATACAGTTCAGGGTTTAATCATGAGGTTTATAAGAAATTATTAGTATCATGTTAGGTGACAATCGAACTTTTATCATTTCTTTTAAATTAGCTATTGTGCTATATATCCTGGATTACAAGAATTGAATACCTTATGGGTTGGTAATGAAAAATAAAATTAATTTTCTAAAATTGTTTGTTTTCTAAAATGTAAATTTAGCCTAAATATCCACTTAATTAATTTGATAATGCAACAAATGTTAATTGCAATGTCAATTATTAATATCAGTCTTTAATGATTTTTGATAATAATTTTACTAGTTGTCTTTAATTAATTTGATTGTAATTTTTTTAAATACTTAATTTAATTTTGTATTCCTTTTCATGGAATCTAAATGTTTCATATAACATTTTTAACATTTCAAGTTAAAAATGTAATAAGAAAAATTAAAATTGTTTCAATGACATTTAAGAATTTGGTGGTGGTGTGCTATTCTTAAACTCTGGTTTTGGTTCGATTTATTTATATTTCTTATATGTATTTATTTATTTATTTTGGTGTATGGCTTTGAGCATTTTTGTTTATTATTATTTGAAGGTGCTTTTAGCAAGAGTGTATGTTATTTGCTGGTTATCTTAATAATAACACTCCTTAAGGAATGTATTAGTATAGACATCTTGTTTAACATAACATAATGGTTTTGGTATCATTTAAATTCATGATGATTGATATTGTGACCTTAGAAAGTGAGATGACAAACCTCACGTGGCAAATGTGTTGTTAAAAACTCTTGCACTAAAAGAAGGATGAGAAGAATTCCCAAAATGGATACAATACTGGTTAGTATAGCATACATAATTGCTTAATGGGTATAAAATAATGCAAGCCTAAAGATACAGTGTGTGAGAATAGACTTAGGTCAATTTACAGCTTGCCCTTTTCTGGATTTTTTCCTTTTTCCTTCACAGCCTCGATGGCCCTAACTTAAGGTTCTCTTGAAACTCCTTTTTTGGTGTGTGATAAAAAAAAAAAAAGAAGTGAAAATCAAGGCATGTTTAGTTGGTATAAAGATTATAATGCTTCTAATCTCTTTAAGCAGAGAAGTCGAGAGCTTCCTTGGTGATATCACTAAAGTGAATCAGCTAGTTTGTGAAGTGGCTAATAGAGGTCCACACTTTATGGTGACAGGAAAAACATGTTTACTATCATTATAGTTATTTTTTTGTTAGTGGTAATATATTTAAAATAGTTTCATCTTGGTATGAAAAGTCTTTAAAATATAAGTTGACTGGCTTTGTAATAAGAGTTGTGGAACAATTTAAAAGAAGGCTCATCTTATTTGATATTAATCATTTTTATATTTTAAATTTAAAACAATTACAAAATAGTGGATTATTTTAGTATGATCAAGTGAGATGAACTTTCTTTTAAAATTGGACAAATCTCTATATTGGAGATGAAATTTTAAATAAGTGTGACATAAATCACCAACACTACCTTTATAGTTATTACATGATTGCTAAAACTAGTCAACCAATATTATACTGAAAAGTATTTGAGACCTAAGATCAAGTTGTATAAGTATTTACCGTTTCTTCTTCCGGGTTGGACCGTGTCAAATTGGTGTTAAATGCCGAGCTTTAAGAAGAAACGGTAAATACTTCTGACGACCGTCGAAGCCTACATGAACAAGTTGTATAAGGTCGGAAGTAAGGGAATAAGAGACAGTTCAGAGTTTTAAAGAGGGGTCTTTTAGGTTGTAGTTTATGCATATTAGATCATGATGTGAGGGAAATGAGCCAGGTCATTGGGATGACGTAATTAAGTTAGAGGAGAATTGAATAACAAGCATGTCACACCAAGTATCTGAGGAGCTGAGATGACTGGTTGGAAAAAAGGAAAAGGAAGAGATTTAGGGTATAAATAAGGTTTTTAACGTAGGACTTATCATAGGATTCTGAGGAGATTTAGAGTAGATAGGAATTATGTTGTAGAGAGAAGTTTCTAAAATCATGCCAAAAGGAATATGGGTAGGGCGATAAACTGACGTAAATCGGGTGGCAGTCCTTGTTCTTCCAGACCAAGTGATGATTGTTGAGGTCCTCTCCTTTTTTCTTAAACCATTGATCTCATTCCTCACAGATTGCTGGACTAATTTTGCCATCCTGATGAGAGGATGAAGATCATTTCTGTGTGAACTGAGCCGCTTCATGGTGTTCAGGTTTTCAGGAGTCAGCTTCAGGCCTTGGCTAGCACCAATAGCAGTCATTAAGGCAGTGGGTGTCTCATTTGCTCGGACAAGAATTTCCCGTATTTCCACAGACTTGCTCTAGAGGTCCTGTTCAGCTCAATCGTGGCTGACTTCTAATTCAGTTCTGAGAGGCTTAAGGGTTCTGTTCTTGAGGACTGACTCGTAAAATAATTTAGTCTAGTTGTCTAATCTAACCTCAACTTTCTTTAATCGGTGAACTAATATGTATGAGATTAGAAGTCCTGATAAGCGCTAATGATATGCACCAGAATTAAAATACATGCTGTATGCAATACTGATCTAAAATATGTCTAAAGGAACCTGATGTTTTTTCAGGGAAAAAATTTATATAGTGCACTTTTAACCTACTTTTAGAGAGAAAAAACACGAAACCAATGTGCACTCTCTGCCATCTCAGGCTAACTGGTAACTGGTAACAGGTAGCTAGCTGGTAACAGGTAGCTAGCTGGTAACTGGTCAATTGATTAGATTTGACCTTATATTACCTATATGGAATGTCTAGCTGAAGAGGAGGCAATTCTGCCAAGCCTGTAAAAATTTTGTTAATGTTCAAGCGAAACCAACAACATTATTAGCTCAGGGAAATTTAAAGTAGGATACAAGAAAATAAATGCACTTCCACTACTGCATTGAAGGAATAGAAAATTCACTTCCCGGAGGTAACATGCAGTTTGAGTGACTGATTATCAGATTGTTGAATATAAATACATCCTTCAGAAAGTCAGATACTCTCAGGAGGACCCCTTAAAGAAATAAATCACTCTTCTAAAAAAAAGGATGCAGTAGAGTGTGAGAACACTTACTCCAAATTCAGTGTCTCACTTGTCTGTCTTTAGAACATTTCTGAAGAGGGATTCCTTTAAGAGGAATGATCCCTCATCATTATGATTAATGATTGACTCATTAGTCAATGCCACTTGATATGCTCCTTATCATTTTTGTCTCTGTAAAACTTAGAATTAACAATAATGGCTTAAATTCAAATTTGAAAAAAAATTATTTATTTATTTGAATCGTACTGGGAGCCAGAAAAAAATCTTACTACCTCAGCCGGGAATCGAACCCGGGCCTCCCACTTACCGGGCAGGCATGCTACCATTGCTCTACCAATTTCAGACTCAATGATGTACGGGGAGCCTGAAATTATTGGTCTCCCTCAGTGGTGCAATTGGTAGCAGGCCTGCTCGGAAAGTGGCAGGCCCGGGTTCGATTCTCGGCCGAGGTAGTAAGATTTTTTTCTGGCTCCCTGTACTATTCAAATAAATAATGAAATGTAGGATTACTTTGCCAAAATTATCATCATGATTTAAAAAATATTTCTTATTAGAACAATACAGATTGTATTAACAATAAAACGTGTGGTCTGCCATGAATGGTTTTCATGAATGCACACTGGTATTCTCATCCTGTTCAGTGGCCCACTAAATATGTCTTTGGCTAATAGAAATTAAAAGAACTTTGTATACTGCTACTTATGTATATATATATGTAATTCCTGTTTAATTCTCACATGTTTTTTTTTTTTTTTGGCTTTCCTTCTTAGTATTAGGCATATTAAAAACTCAGTCCATTATTCCAGTATTTCTTTATTTGTACATTTTTCATTAATCAACTGTTATAAATCTTCCCCTAACTAACATCTCAGGATTAATAATATTTACTCCAGAGGGAGGGGGGGGGAGTAGGTACTTATTGTTCTTCTGATCTCAATGAGCCCTTCTATCTTTGGAGGCATTCCACACTTCTCATTGAATCATCATAAGCCATAGATGGGGTCTCTTCTTCAATTACTTATAAGGTGTCATATTAGATGATTTTTTCAGATTTTTCACATATCGGAATCGGAGATGAGACAGTTCCTAAAAAGTGGACTATTTGGTTTCTCGTGTTCTGATTAGGTGATTTCCAGTTATCTTGGTAGATAGGCTTGTGTGTGTAATATGTGCTCACTTATTCTTTGGCTCTCTCTCTCTCAAAAACTTATCAGTTTTAAACCATTTTCATCAAAATTTGTGTTGTATATATGCCAATGGTTGGCCTAAATTCTACCTCGACCTATTTTTGAATTAAGGTCCCTTAGCACTATTTTGACATCACATATTCGTAAGATTTCATATATATCCTTTCCAGCTTCCTATAAATTTTTCCTTTACATTTTCCCTGGCTTAAGGAAATAAAATTTATGCTTAACAAGGATATAAAATTTACCTTTGAGTTGTATTATTCATATATACCTAAATATTCCTTTCCTTGTCAGCTTCATTTAAGCAATGAGCAAATCATCCAAAATTATTTTATCAAAATGATTCTCAACTAATCTAAAAAGTTGAAAATATTTATCTTAATTTCTCCACTTATTTTTTAAAGTTTCTGGCTCCCACTTGACTAGGAGGAGGCTTCTCTCACTCCAAGTACTCGTATGAGATTGTTTCATGGGTCTTTCATAATTTTTTCCTGATGCTGTGATTTTCTTCCTATCCTGTTAGATAGGCAATGAAAGGACCCCCTCTCCATGGATTCGATCGGCTCACTTTTTTGGGATATAGTTAATAACTGCTGCCATTCTTAAGTAAGTCTTCATCATTCACTCATCTCATATCATAAGCTAAGCTTTTTTTTTTACAGGGTGGGGCTGCTAAACTCATTCTGAACCCTCCTTCTTTCTCAACTGTAGGCTGGGACTGGGCTATTAAAGAGTTTTATAATTGGCATTAGAATAAATAAAAAGCTTTAAAACTATTTTATCAAGGTAACATTAGATTTAACTACTTATGAGTAATTATTCTTTTATTTTATTAAGTTCAATTAATATTATTCAGTTAAGGACAACATCATGAGTCATATAGCTCTGGAGATAGTGGAAGGCTCTATGAATAATTAGTAAAAATACCAAATTAACCAGGTTTCGAATACAAATTCTTTACTGCTGAAATCTATGTTTAAATAAGTCCACTAGAGCCAATTGTCCCACTAAGCCTTAATTTTTTTTCAATTAAATCTAATGCCATTGGATGGACAATTGTATCTCCCAGCTGTGACTAGAAGTTTATTAAAAAACAAAAATATTTAGTCACCTATTGTCTAAGCTATAAGCCATAGGCTCTAGTGGCCTCTGTTGCAGAAATTTGATTTTCTTTGGTTAAATTGCACATTATCATCCTAAGGAACTACATTATATCTCATTATCTCAAAAATTAAGCTGCACAGAATTAAAAACTCAGTTGGGGCCCAGATGGTTCCTCCAATTCAGATTCCTCCTGGCTCTTGCCCATGACCATATCTGCTATCCCAAGTCAGAGCAAAACCTAAAACTTGTAAGCTTTAGATTCCCTAGGCTAGGCTCCAGTATCTAAAATACCACAAAAGCCCAGTTATCTTGATAATCATGTTCTTCCATAGTCCATATCCTTAGCATGGGGGGTTCCTTTTTTGAATAGCTAAGCAGTGTATAAAATTCTTAGGTTAAAGAAATGGATCTGCATAGAGTCCTCCCATTTATATAGATTTTGTGAGCTCAGGTTCTACCTATTCTAGTTTCATCTCATTCTTCAAGGTGAGTATGCTGCTATAGATTTGACCCAGTTTTTAGTTTCATCAAACAGGCTGTCTGCAAGCAGGAGATTGCAAATGTTAGGCTTATGCTTTGGATTTCTCTTTACTTTACCCACCACCTGGGAAGGGCTTCCATTTGGCTTCTCTAGAGCCCTTTTCAGGGTGATGGTTACTTAAGATTACTTACCAATCAGCAAATATTTTGATTTAAACTGAAACAATTTTTACAATGTATATGTTATTCCTCAATATGAGCTTAAGCTGTAGACTACAGCCCATCAGCTTGTGGCTGACACATATAGTTCATTCAATAAATATATTACTATGTTTAATTTGTATATTCTATGTTTGATATTCATAAACCAGTATCACTAGGTGTGACTGTTTCCTGTCCTGTTGTTGTCAAAGTCGAAATATATTGTTCATGATAGATTACACGATTACCTCTGCAGAAATGAGGATAAGGGTATTCTAGGAAAAGATTTAGGGAAGAAGGAGGAGATGAGGAAGAGGTATTTGTTTTTAATGAATTAATATTTGAGTCTATATAGTTCAATTAACCACCTACAGCCATACAAGTAGAAGCAGCCTGGGTTAGCTGAGTCAGATTCTCATATACCTGCTAAGTAACTTATCAATCAAAACCCATCAGATATCCAAAGATCCAAACTATATCCAAAGACCCCCCCCACATGAGTACCTTTTGATTAACTCCAGAATAGAATAGAAATGCACTTGCACAGTCGAGAGCAAACCTGGGCAATATACCCATTTAATTAATATTATAATAGGAAGGATGTGCTCTCCTTTTATATTTTTTTTTATTATGAAAAGAGCACTATTTTGTAGATTAAAAAAAGTAAATAAATATAATAAATCATTTTTAGATTGAAAAGAAAGTTTGAGTGAAGGGTAAAAATATGACCACTATAACATATAAAGACATCATTGCTGAAAAGATAAGGTCAAAATAGCTCTCAATCAAAATGCCTTCCATAAAACTTATGCAAAATTTCTCTTCTAGGGGCTTATCACTTACCATTAATAATAAATTTAATGAAGAATGTCATAAGATTAGACTTGATTCACCTACAAAGCTGATGGATTTATTTCGAGCCTACATTTGGCTTAATAATGAGTTCTGAAATAAATAAATTATACCTTGGTGATGTTAATAGACCAAGAGATGATTTTGTTGATGTTTGTCTCTTGTCGTCATGTTATGATTGATATTGATATCATGTTGTTAATAGAATGATTTGAAAAAGCAGTAATGGGATTGTTTAATTTTGCATAACTTTCTGAGGCATTTATTACACAGACTTATAATAAATTTTATAATTCTCAGTCCACAAAATCTCCCTTCCCCCTCTCCTCACCTGCGACATTCCCATGACATTCCATTGCTACCCTATATTCCCACTCTATTGAGAAAATTAACAAAGCCCTAATTAATACCTTCCCCAAACTAGGCTTTTTTAATAACAGTAAACTCAAAATTTTATATATTAAATTAATGGAGTCCATCCTGACAAAGTAATGTCATTTATAAAATACCTTACACCATTCATAACTGTACCGCAGCCTATATAAGACAAAAAAAAATCCTATAAAAATAATTAGCAACCATCAGTATGGTATTAATAGTAATGATTCCACCATTGCTTTTTCAAAACACGCTGACAGACATATGTTCGACTTTGACAAATTCACACTTCTGGCAACAGTACCCAACCTTGAAAAACTATTTTTAGCTGAGTTTGTGAATGAAAAAACCCTATTAATGAAAGACAAATATTATAAATGGAGATTTTTTTGACCATATATATTATTATTATATTTCTGACACTTTTAGTTTAATATTTTTCACATCCTAAAACAAAAAATTACCCTAAGGCCACTTCATAAAATTTTAGTATTTCACCACTGGACCTTTCACTTTCCCACTCAGGCCAACTAATCCCTCAAAGACAAGCCACTTTTCCCGTTGTCTAATTATTCATTTATGTTGGTGATTACATAAACTTACTATGTTATTCATTTCATTTTGATTATAACTTATAAGATTTGCTTTTATATTTTGTTTGTATATTTCTTTTGTTACTCAGACTTCAAGAAGACTTGAAATTCAGGCTGATAGTTGACAATAATAATAAATTTTGGTTTACAAAGTAGTTATTTCTTCAAATAGCAAGACCGAATCCCCAACCAATTCCTCCTCATATTAAAATTTATTTTTAATTGCATGCTATCCTTGTATTAATATTTATGAATACCTCTGTTTTCAAATTTCATATGATGCATTTAATTTAAAACATTTTAATTAAATTAATTACAAATTTTTATGAAAGTATGTCTTCATCTTATAAATTAAGGTTAACTATTAAATGTCTTTTATTTTTGCTTCTGCTTATTGCCAGAAAAATACACAAGTTTTTTTTCTTTCTAAGTTTATTTTTATGAGTAGCAAATACAAAAAATAATATGAATTTTCTTTCTCCACAGAACCGCAGGCTACACCTGTAAAGCAGAAGCTCGAGCGTATTGCTAGTCCTAGGTTTGCACCTGAGAGGATAAGCGCCTCAAAGGAAAGTAAAATAGTCATTTACGTTTGTGCAGCTGACTCACAAGGTAAAGTCTCTTAAATGTAAATATTTAAATGTGTATGTTTGTATTTGAAATTAATTCTTATTTAGGGACCCATGAATTGTCAATTGTGATTATAAAAAAAACTTTTTCCATGTAGCAGGAGTAAATAATATTTAGTTTAGAGTAATGAAACTCAACACAGATAAGAATATTGATAAATGAAATATATAAGAAATTCTGTTGGGAAATTGTACATCTGAGTGCAAAGGTTTACTTGTTCCATACATTTTAATTGATGGCTTAAAAGCTGCAGCTAGTTATTAATGTATCTTGGCATATCGCTTTTAAATGTAAAATGTAGGGTGAATTTTTTATTGAGTGAAATCAAATGAATAGTAGTGGGGATGAAAAAAATCAGAAATTTTAAGTGGGGGTAATACATTTTTTTTTTTTTGTTGAAGCTGGTATAATGTATAGTTTAGGGCAATTGAAACTAAATCCAGATTTTTTTATTGATAAAGATATATTCAATATATTTAGGAGATTACTCGAGATGTAAAGTTCAAATAATATTGAATACTGAGGAATTCACTCAGTTTAGACCGCTCCTGCTTGGCAGACTTTTCTAATTTCAGGTTTGTTGGAAGGCAATTTAATTAAAATCATTATCAGCTGTTTTAACATGATTATAATAGACTAAATTGATTCAGATTTAATTAGATCACTCAGATAACAAGAAGTTATCTTGATCAATAATTTTAAATTTTATCTGATAATTACATGAACAAGGCTTCCTTTTTAGAAATTTCTAGTGCTTCCTATCATGATCATGTTATACTTGATCCCTTGGGTTTGGAAAACTACCAGTTTACTCACCCCAGTGAGTGAAGGCTTAATAAACATCTTAATATTCTTCTTTCTCTTTATCTTCTTTGTGCTGTTTAGCGCGGAGTATCTTCCTCTTTCTCCTTCTTTTATTTACTGTGAAATAAATAAAATTAAACCCCAGATGGGTGATTAGTCCAGTGCTAGAGACTCCATATCCTTGGGACAACTACCCCCCCCCCTTCCCCCCGAATATTGATCTCCTCTGGGGGAGGGGTGATCTGACTATTCCCACTGACACTGGATACCTGATGATCCATGGGGCTACTAGAGCCCACCCCTCTGAGATTTTGTGACTTCCATGGGGAGATCCTCCATCCACCTCCTGGGGACATGCTCCCTAGTGGGCAGGTTCCACCGAGAGGACATCTTGATAACATTATTTTAATTTTTTTTAAATTGTTAGCCCTAGCTGAAATTTTGTCATCTTGGTAGTATTATCTACTTTTAGTTTCTAAATGTTTGTCATGATTGAAGATTTTTTTAAATTTCAGACTGTAAGGTGGAGAAGAGCCTTCTTCACAATGAGGTCTATCCTGAGCTGCGACAGGTGCTCCAAAAGTCAGACTTCGAGCTGCATCTCGTTGACCTTCATTGGAGTCTCCAGGATAGGACGGCCGAGCCGGCTGAGCTCTGTCTTCATGAGTTAGCTCGTGAGTACTCATTCTTTCTCATTCTTACAGTGAGTTTCTCATTAACCTGCAGTGAGCTTGACACGACTATGGATATAATTTATTTATAAAAAAAACTGCATAATTTATTATTAGATGTTTTTTGTTGGGATTCGGTCAAGGTTGATCCAAAAAATATAATATAAAAAATGTGCATTTTTTATTATCTGCCGACGTTTCAGCTTACATTGTAAGCCATCTTCAGGGCTATTGAAATACTGCAAAGGCTGCAATCAGCGAAATATAAGGAAAAAAAACCATTTACATTATTATTTCATAAAATTGCTGTAACTAAAAGTAATGTGTTATCAAATGCTGTGGAAAAACAATAACAAATGGGTAGAAAAATTTACCATCATGAAGGCAAGAGGGGATGTCATGCCTAAGAGGTAGGGTTTGGAAATTAGGAGAGATGAAAGGTGCGGGTGGCAGTTATGAGGCAGTAGGTATAAAGGTAGAGTGGCCTGCATCAAAGGGGGCAATACCAGGAAGGAAGGTAGGAATTTGAGGTGTGGTGAATTTCTCTACCTATGTGTTATTGTTTTTCCAGAGCATTTGATATCACATTACTTTTAGTTACGGCAATTTTATGTAATGATAATGTAAATAAATTAATTTTTTTTTGTTTTTCTTATATTTTGCTTATTGCAGCCTTTGCAGTGCCAGTAACAGTGAGATGATAAGTGATAGTAATTAGTAAGTGAGATAATTAAGCTAGCTGTTTTGTGCTCTCTTTGTAAATAAGCACATTTAATTTATTTGTACATATTTGATAACTAGATGTAAGTAATTTATCTTTTCTATTTATGTATTTCATTTATTCAGTAGCGAAATTATATCACATGTATGCATAAGTTTATAACATGCATATGCATAGGACAATACCTCTATAATATATTTTTATGGGTCAACATAATATAATTTATACCAAAATTAATTAAGGTTAATTTGTCACAACAAATAATTAAATCTACTGCCCATACCAATTAAGAAATAATTAAATAAGAAGATTAATTACTTATAGCTGATAACAAAATATATAATTAAAATGGAAGTGCTTATTTATAAAGATGCCTCAGAACAGCTTTCTAAGATCTAAGTCTATAAGAGATCAGCACTCACTAATTACTGCAAATCAACACTGATCTGTCACTAGTTACTGCAAGGTCCACTTTGGTTACTGAGACCCTTGATCTGACATGGTATCTGACACTGACTCAAGGGCTGCTGGCATAGCCGTGTTTATAACTGTGTAGAAACTTCTAGGCAGGTCTGGATGAGCCAAGAAACTTTCTTAGAATAGGATTCCCTCTTATAAGTGGAATGGTATCACCTGGGAGCAGGAGGCCACCTTCAAGTTACCCCTTGCCTATGGGTCATGTTCTTTCATTACCTGCTTCCTCAGAATACTTAAAAAAAANTATTGCATATTTGATATAGTTCAGTAACATTCAAGCCTGATATTACAATAAAAACGTAGTGAAACGTCAGTCTGCTATTAGTCTTTTTCATAAGTTTTCAAATGTCAATTCTGGATTCATTTATTTAATATCATCTTCGAGAGTGAATAGATATGATAGGCTGCAATCCCTTATATGTAATATAAGGTATATTTTAGGTACTAGGCTATCACTCTGCTTGAGGCTATCACTTACCTTCCCTCTCTACTACTTCTGATTTTCTGGTTTTCTGTTTTCTTGATTTCTTTATGCTAGCGGAACAAAACTACCTGTTTTGTCAGAGGTTTATCATGTTTTACAATGGCTAATATTGAAAATTTGTGGATTTAGATGTGAAGTCAATAAGAGTTTTATAAGAGAGCTGTCAAACTGATTCTGTTTGAGATGTGACGCAGCAAAGAAGTTCCTAGCAGACACTCCACTATGACCTTTCAACTTGCTAGTGGAACTGTTCAGGACACTGTCAGACAAGTGAGGGGCTTTGAAATCATCCATTATTTCAGATGATAGGATTTATATTTTAAAAAATAGAAATTCTTTTAAAAAAATCTTGTACAGGAAAGTTTTGAAAATTCTGAGTGCCTAGCAATAATTATAACTAAATTAACAGAGTCAGTATAAATTATTAAGTATAATCTAACCCTAGAAATAAGACATTGAATTCTGAGGTCTAAAACATAGACATGGTTGATGGTTAGTTGGCCGTCTCGAATATCATGTGAGAATGGTCGGGGTTTCGGCCAGGAAGAAATATATATATATATATATGTGTGTAATAAGAACAGGTAGGATAAAGAGTGTAGTTAAACACAAAAAGAAAAAATGACAATGAGTAAAATTTCCAGGGAGACTTCTCGCCCATCGTTAATGAGGGGGTTTTATATATCTATATAAAACACTACCTTTGTAAGAAGTAATTTAAGTTTAATGTTAAACAAAAAAATCTATTTATAAATGACAAAGATTCCCAAATGGAAAACACTTATCAGTATTTTAATTATGGGATTAAGCTAAATAATATAATATGTGTAATGATTTTTTTTTGTACTATTGGATTAATTAATCTTAATATTTAATTTTTTATTAAACCTAATATATTAAGAGAAAAATAGTATTATTAAGTTAATAAAGAACAAGAATAACTGACATTTAAATAATACAACTGGTATTATTTAAATGTCAGTTATTTAAGTCTGAGGAATAATGTTATTTTAAGAGTTATTCCTCAGCCTTATTGTTTTATGTACAAATTTTAAAATTTTCATTGTATGAAAACCTTGTTCTGCACATGGGAAAGTCTTCATGTGAATTTATCATGCTTTCCATTATAGAATATTTTATTTTCCTATATTGTATAACTATTCTTTGGAGGCTTTAAAACTATGAAAGTTGATTAAAAAAAGGAGAATGTAGTATATAGATAAATTTTTCTATATCTTAATTTTTAAAAATTAATGAATAACTGTTATTATATTAAAAATTGACTTGTCATATTTAACTTCGGATCCTAGCAAAATCATTTTTATAGTTTAGTGCCCATAACAATGTGATTGAATGCATTTGTGTGCTTATTGATATTTTTACTACAAACTCTAGGTCAGTCAGAGCAGGCGTACATCATTCCAGTGGTGTTCTTAAATGACTCACTAGGATCACCACTGCTCCCAAAGACACTTGAGTGCTCTGACTTTGAAACAGCTTTCTCGACTGAGGCTGATCAGGCTCTCCTCTCAAAGTGGTACTCAAAGGATGAACAGGCCCAGCCTCCATGCTACCGGTTGCAACCTGCCTCCACTCATGTTAGGAATCTCAAGGTAATGGTGACACACTGCCCTGAAAATAATTTACTGCATATATTTGGTTTTAAATTTCCAAAACAATTTTCCTTTTTATTATAATTCACTTTTAAAATTGCAACTATGTAGATGTTCTATTATTATGTTGTAATATTAATTTTATAATACATACACACACACACAAATATTTTTTTATTTATTTATTAAAATTACACACACACACTCACAAAAAACATCTAAAGGTTCTCATTGTATAATTTTTATTGACTCTAAATCATGAAAGCCCCTCAGAAACTTAAATCAAATGTAAGCTCATTTATAATTTTTTTAGTACTGTAATACTAATCATTGGCGAGTGAAAGGAAAAAATCTTACCATGAGCATTAACATCCCAATGACCTGCAAGATATCCAGTAACTTCAGATGTTGTTAAGTGGCAATGAAAATCTATAACAAGAGCCGCATTTGTAGATATCGATACTAGAAAAGGCTGGATTTTCCCAAGTGATGAGAAAGGCTGAGCTTCAACTAAAACATTACCATCTCTGAAACATGAAACACAAGCAAAATTAAGATATAAGCCAAAGAGTGAAAAAAAAAAAAAAAAAAAAT
>KZ806905.1:36568-49238 GCA_000696205.2 Oncopeltus fasciatus | reverse complement strand
TTAACACCAAAGAAAGGTATGATACGTCCACGTAAACGACTTAAAAACAACTGACTTTTGTAAACAAATGACTAACAAACAAAATAGCGTTTAGAGATAAGCAAATCCTTCAATAGGCTAAGAGCGTATTCTATTGGAATTAAAACGACATTTTAAACTTGCATACCTGGTAGTTGCCAAGCTTTCGTACATCATGTGATGGCTTCTTCAGGCTATACTATCATTCTCTACTCAGCCCTGAAGAATCCATCACATGATGTGCGAAAGCTCGGCAACTATCAACAACTTGACACGGTCCAACCCGGAAGAAGAAAAGGTGAATAGATAAGTGTTATTGTGGCTTTGAACTTCCACAGAAAGACTTCTTGTCAGTATAATCAAAGCTAAAGAAACACTTTAGCACTTTTATGCTGTAGGGACGAGGAAATTATCTATGGTATAAAATATATACTGGACTATGGAAATGAATAGATAGCTTTTTTTTAGAGAGAAATAGAATACAGTAAAATATTAAAATTATATATTGGTAGATTATATAAAATTTCAATAAGTCCTTTTTTTTTATGAAGGAGAAAGTTGATGGTTAAGGTACTGGACTCTTAAGCCAAATGGTTTCTGGTTCAATGCTTACAGTGCACAGTTGGTTTTTCTTTCTTTGCTTCTGTTTGTAATGACCCAGTGAATTCCTGGTGTACTTCTAGAGAACACCCAGCCCTAATTAGGAACCATTCTCCATTGAATAGGAAAAATCAGGTAACCAGAACAGTGTGCCATGCATCGCGAATAAATAAATCCTTACATGTATTTCCTCCCTGGCCTTATATGTTGGTGGACTGTTTTTTTCTTTTTTTTTTTTTTCTTATAATTTGAAGGAGAAAATACTCAGTATAAGTATTATGGTGTCCAATCATTTTTAGATGAGCAAAACTGTCTTTTCCGTGGTACTCCAAAATGTTTAAATAACCATTGTTTAATTTTTATCATTTAAAAAATGTATTATTAATCTTTTGAAAAAAAAAAAGTCTAACTAACAAAGTCAGATTAAAAAAAATGTAATAAAGTTACATTCAAATTCCTGCTGATAAAAATTAAAAATAATAAACATGGTTGGTGATTGGTTGGAGTTAACCTGAGAATAGAGCAGGAAGAATTAATTGACAAGTTTTTTTGCTTTCATTGAAATTCAAGGCACTAATCATAAACAAAAAAACCTTGTCAAACTTTCATCTCCTACAGTGAAACTCCATAGAAGTTTCCATAGAAGTTTTTTTTTTAAAGTACATAAAATGGAAAATATTCACATGTATAAATTAATAATAATATTTTAATTTATTTACTCAATTATGTTATTTTGATTAGGAGGTAGATGAGCCGAGCCCAAACTACATTGTTGTGTATGATCTCCAGTCGGGAACACTTTTCAAGAAATGGAAGCGTGGCGTGGACACCGTCTCTGTTGACATCTCATCAACAGAATCTTGTGTTGTCTCAGGACATACTGATCTTGCTATTATTGTATGGGACCTTGTCACTGGTATGCCTCAACTACATTTTTGTTTTGTTTCTTGAGTATGATTGTTACTTAAAATAGTTTATTAAATGTAGTTGATTTGTCAAAATTTTAAAATTTAGTTGATTTGTCAAAATTTTAATATTAGCTGATTAATGTATATGAGTATTCTACATTTAGATTAACCTTTATTTCCCATCAGAACTTACCTGCATGATATTGTTGTCAGCAACGGATTCTTCATCTATCTCTACTTTTTCATTCAAAAAGTCTTTGAGATTGGCCACATCTCTACCCTGAATATTCACAAGCTCTTTTCCTTTTAACGAACACTCTAAAGGATGTGAAAGAAATTAAGTAACCAATGAAGAAAATTCATGAAATTCATATAAAATATATGTTTCTGTTGTCAAAGGGACGAAGGATCCATCAATCTCAAAAAATGATCCTACATTGTCATTATACCAATTGCTAAATCAAAACAGTGAATGTAATCTAAAGGGTTATTAGCACTACCAATGAATATAGAACTATCATACCTTCTATTATCCGTTCTATTATCGTCAGCATAAGATGGTTTGCAGAAACCAATGAAGACGGATAATAGAAGGTATGACAGTGAATGTAATTTAAAACAAATAGCTTTTAATAAATACATATTTGAAAAAAATTCTTTGAAGCATTATTTATTTAAGAAAGACAATGCCTGTATAACAGTTTAAGAAGAGTGGTAGCTATGTCTTTAGTTACTTATTTTATTGAACTTGCTATTACATAGATAATGTTTCATGCTTTTTGACCATTTTCAAGTCTAAAAGAAAAATTATTTGGAGGAAGAAATTATATTCTAAGTTCTCACTATATATTAATGTATTATAACATTCTATTTTATGTATATATACATTGTTTATAATTCTCCTGTTGTAGAATCCAATCAAAATTTACGTGTCATGTTTATTAAATAATCCCATGCTAAAATAAAGCAGCTGATATGTTGTCACAAACTTTTATCATGTTTCTGAAAATTTATAAATAAATCCCTTTTATATGTAGAAAGAAAGAAATGTTCCTGAAAATGCCAAATTAATTAAGAGGTAGATCTGGATGATCCAGGAATTGTCAAAGCAAATATCCTCTTTCTTTCAGAAGGTTCCCCTTGAATTCCAGGGTTTCGAGATGAAATAATAAATGAAAATAATTTGTTACAAATATATATATAACTAAATACTACCTTTTGCAAAAATTGGCTAGAAGCTTGTCTGTGGGTTTTTCTGACTTTTTTTTTATTTTTTATGGAGATTATTATTTAGTCATTCCTTGTTTGGAAGGAAATAAGCAGAAATTAATATGTTTTTATTACATTTATATAGTTTGACAGCTACTGCTTCAATATGAATAAGGTTTGGTGTCTTTGTAGGTATGCTTTATAATCATGTAACTCCATTATCTCTATTGTTTCTGCCCAATCTTTATGTTCTGGATTAATGTGTCAATGTTAACAGGAGAGTTATAAGAGTTCTACAACAGGAGAATTATAAGAGTTTCACAAAATCTTCCAATTTTTATATTATTAGAAATAAATTACTCAACTATATTATTTTCTACAAAATAATTAAGTGTGATGATTTATTTCTAATGGATTCACAGTTCCAATATAAAAGATTAATTTTTACTTCATTACTCTTGTCCATTACTCCCTCTATGTCACAGGTGATTTTTTCTATAGAGTCATCAGCGTATTTAATTTTATTTACTGTATCTTTTTCTCTTAGAGTACCTTTCCACTGACTTCTTTAAATTGCATTTTATGGTAATACAAAAAAAAAAAAGGTTAAATAATAAAAAAAATATCACTTGAAAAAAATATATCAAAGAAAGATCAAAGTTCATACTTTCCCTCTGCATAGGGATTCCTGCCTCACAGGCAAGAGCAGTGAAGTAGTTAATCCTTATATGCTCAGATGAGATGTTCACTCCTCTGCTGACAGAGAACTACTGTTGTTTTATTTTTTTTATAAATACTGTGGAGTTTTATTTATTTAACTTCTAATGTAAAGTTTTGCACTAAGTAATTAAAAAATATTCAAATGGAGAGTTTTTTGAATATTCAAATAGAGTTTTTTGACTGCAGATTATTAAAAAATATTATTTCAAATTGAATTTTTGTTTTTTATTTCTGTAGGATTATCAGAAATCAGAAATTAAAAACTGTGAAAGAAATGAACAGTATATTTATTATTATTTTATTTGTTTTTGTCCTTGACTACAAATCTGCTTCCTGCTGAAGAAAGCTTTAAGTAAATGTATTATAAAAACATCAAGTTTTTAGATTATTTTTATTTTTTTTCATTTCTAGGCAACTGTCGATGGAAACTTCGTGGACATCAATCTCCGCCTGACTACTTAAGGCTGTCTCCATCGGGATCTATCCTCCTTACTAGGTCTACTTCCTCAGATACTGCTCTCAGGTTATGGAGCCTCTCTGATGGTTAGTTAGCCTCAAAATAATATTAAAAATGTTAGGATTCATCAGTAAACAAACTAAAACAATTTGTTATATTTGATTCCTTCATCAATAAATATTGAGGACCTAGTGACATTTGTTGCCCATAAATAAATGTACTAAATATTTTACCTGATTCATCATTGGCCAATCTCATTTCTCTTATTCATTCCTGGCCCTTCCCTTCTTGTATCCACTGTTTTTCTATGAACTAAGATCCCCCAAATCCAGCAATAGGCCTTACTAGGCTCAGGGGGAAAATACTTGTAAAGGATGTATTTACTCTCAACCCATAGCACACATGAGAAGGCATGAGAAGTGGTCAGTGCACTGTTCTGGACACCTGATTTTTTTCCCCATTGGATGAAGAATGGTTTCTCTATTAAGGCTGAGTGTTCCCTAGGAGCACACCAGGAATCCTCTGGGTCATTTCAAATAGTGGCAGAGAAAGAAAAAAGCAAACTGTGCTCTGTGGACAATGAACCTGGGACCTTAAGCTCAGGATCATAAACAATTGACCACCAAGCCCTCTCCATGAATTAAGGCCACTAGTAAACTAGAAAACAGATCTATTTACTGAAAGGGAGGACTTGAATAGGTGATAGCCTCTCCCCCCACCTCTGTACTCCAGGAAAGGAAGTGGCTAACATAATGTACGTGGAAGAAGCAAGAGTATTAGTGAACATGCTAGTCTGAAAGTGACACATAAAATATTAAGTGGTTTTCTCTACTAGTCTAAACTTCAGGAAAAGAAGCACTCACCTTGAAATACTTTTAATAGTTTAACTACTGACTTAAAGGATATATAAAATACGAATGAATTATTTTAACATACAAGCTTGAAGAAAGGTCTGGACTTCAATGTATATGTTTTGATATTGAAATGGAAAATTAAAATTAAAGGGCAAATATCCCTGCCCCAGAACATAATGGAAAAGATTGACTACATAAATATGGAATCTTTTAATAATATGTGAGTATGGGCAATATTTAATTTAATAATATATCTGAAGGAAGTAGGGGCAATTTTAACTATATTATACATATATATAGGGACTGATAAGAAGAGCTACAACAGTTAGAAGCTCAAGGGAAGGAGTTTGTTACTAGTAGTAATCTGAAAGCAGAATAGCTGGTTGATTTGCATATGCAAACCAGCTAGGTGTGATGGTAAAAGTGAAGGGATAGAATAGGGATATATTTCATGATTCTCTGAAAGGCTTGATTGCTTAATACAATATTTTTTTAAACATTTATTTAATGAAAAAAAAATTACTCTGATTTTTTTATAATTGTATTCTTTCTGTTGCAGGTTCGTTACTTTCTGTTTTTAGTCCAGATACACGAATCGAGTCCTCCGACCTCACAGACAATCACATTATTTTGTCTTGTGAAGCACCTGGCAGGAGGTTCACAAGCCTCCAGCTTCAAGGGCCTGGCTATACATATCGTGCCAGTAAGTTTAGATATGTTCTGTCATTNTAACGCTAAGGAACAATCGGTGTCCACCTTGCCAATTCTAGTCAATGTGTCTGTGGACTCATTACCCTGAATTCCTACTTGGCTAGGAACCAGGGAAGAGTTAGAATGTTATTTTTACTGGGCAACATAGTCTCAAATATTCATAAAGAATATTGGAATTACAAACTGAAAGCCAAAAATTGGCAACTGAAACAATGACACTGTATATAGGGAAACTGACTCTAAGGTTTGAATTCAAACTAATCTCTGAATTGTCTGTTATTGAGAATGTTCTTGTTAGGAGAAGGGAAAAGGAACACAATTTTTAAAATCCTACCAATAAAACTGCATGTACTATATTGGTGTGGGCTATGAGAAAGGTATTCAGAGAAATGTGATGTGAAAGCACCAACAGTTCATAGTTCTATAAATCTGGAAGAAAATACCATCATAATTTTTTTAAACATATTAATCAGCAATTTTGTTAAAAATAAGCTAACTCTGATTATTGGTCAATAAACTGACTGATGATTGGTAGAAAACCATTGATAAAAACATGGACTTACATGTATCCATCCAAGTATAATTCGTATCATAGTTTTTTCCCAATAAGAATGGACTCGTTATGAAAGTTAGCCATTACTCCCTTGAAAGAAGTCCCTATATGATTTAGGTCATTATATAAGGTTGTTATTATCAGCTTTAAATTACTAATTTTTATCAAATTTGAATCTAGTATAAGCAGATGAATAGTATTAGACATAATCAGGACATCAACTTATCTGTGGATTAATATTATTTCTCCAATTAGTTCCCAAATGAAGTAATATTTATCACTTACCATTTAAAACATCATTTGAAGATCCATAGGATCCCACATCCAATATCTGTTTTAAATGATAAAAATAGCAATCACTTAGAGCAGTGTTTTAGTACAGTAGAAAGTGGACTTCAGCTTGGTTATTGAAGGGCTTCTTACTCTGTAAGAGTTACAACTTGTGTGTAGCTATTTATTTAGTATAATGTAGCTTTGTGAGATAGTCTTAAGCTTAGAAATTGGATCAGTTGTCAGATTATTTAGTATAACTTTCATTGGAAAGTGATTTTGTATCCCTTTGAAGTTTTTAATGTATTCTGAAAGATTTTAGCAGCTGAGGTTGTTCTAATGACAATTTTTTTGGTATTATCTACCAATCCTACCTATTAGACACCACAAATTATACAATTATTTTAGGAACAACTAAACACGACAAAATTCAACAATTATAAATGGGGTGTTCCTGAATTGTCAATTTTAGTTTTATGGCCTAAAAGACACAGGTAGTTGTTTTTCTTAATGAAATTAGGCATGTGTAAAATTAAAGGCAGAGCTCATTTAAGAGAAATTAGCTGACTAGTAATAGAGGATTACCTGAAATGTATAGTGCAAATAAAATGTTTTTGATGCAGCAGGCATAATATTCAGTTTGGACTAAGGAACTTAACACAAATTCACTTATTAATGAATAAATACCTTAAGCGTTACACAGCAAAATTGAAACTCCAATTTTAATGAAATGGTCTATATGCTACAACCAGTTGTTCATCTAATAGAATTTGCCATGTGGCTTTTAAGAATTAAAAAAATAAACTATAAAAAAAAATACTGAGTTTAGTATTGAGATAAACCTAATTAAACGAGTGGGAGATTACTTGAAATTTCTTTTGGGAATAAAAAATTAAATCTGCAATGAGTTGTTTTTACTAAAGAAATTTGGCATGTCACTTTTTTATGAAAAGCAGACTTCATTATTGAGCAATATCAGCCAAAAAGGAGTGGGAATTAGCTGTCTAGTGCATGTAAAAAAAGTTTTTTTCTGCAGCAGGCATAATATTTAGCTTATTGACATTATTCCACACTTACAGAACAGACTATTTATTGACAAAAATAGATTACATTACATGGAAAATTCTAGTATAAATATTCATGAACTACAATGTTAAGGAATTCACTTAGCTTATGCATTTCCTGCTTGACAAAGTAAGTTTTCAGAACTTTCAGAAACTTATTATTTTGCTGTTGTTTTTTAAAAATCATTTTTAAGGACATCACATTTAAACATTTTTAAAAAATCATGAAATGTCTCATAAACTGAATTAGTATTTTCAGTAAATTGTAAGCTACATATTCATTGTTCACTTAAACTTCTATTAAGTCATTAAATGCCTTTTTAATTTATTTTCCTAAATTTTTAGGACTTTCATAGTTTAATGGAAATTGCATAAGTAGTAGGAAATATCCAGAAATATAATCTGACATTTATATTGTTAAGAAGGAACATAACAGTCCTACATAGATTTACTTATTTTACATCCTTGTAGGTCTACTTTAAGTCAAGTTAATATTTAGTTTACTATCTAGTTTTTGTTTTTAAAAATCTTCTCAAGAGGCGTAGTTTGATATCAATGGTGATGCTTGTTTTTCTTTTGTTTTGTTTTTTCTGAACTGTATAATACTGTGTTAGCTTTCAGGATCACAAACATTATAAAAATTACTTCTTATTTTATCAGGAATGTTAATAACTTTTTTTCAGGGAGAACTCAGTTCAAGTTAGTTATTCCCCGAGGAATGAAACATAGTCCTGTCCGAGGTGAGACGTCGGAACTTATCCCCCTCTATCTTTTGTAAAAGTTTAATTCCCTCCCCTACTGTTTGAAGTTGTGTCTTTGTAAATCTCAAAACTTTGCTATTTGTTTGTTAGCTGTAGTTTGCACTATTATCCTTTATCTGGGGGTAGACATTTTAATATTTATAAGTAACCTTTTAATAATAATAAACATAGTAATATATAAAGGTATTCACTGTTATTCGAGGTATATGCCTCAAATACTATCATCCCCCAAATGTGGGGTTATAGGAAGTCTACATTAGAGATATTCTGTAGTATGCAAAGGAACTGGTAAGGACAGAGTTCAGAGTTACAACACTGCCAGTACCTTAGTGAGAGATTGTAGGAGTGTCTTAGGTTGAGTGGCTTTATGGCTAACTAGCAGAATATTGTAGCCACTTTGGTAAATAATGGAGGTCCTTAATAAAGGATAATGTTGATTTCACTTGTATTAACCATTCACCAACAAAATTCAGCTACTTTGTCATAATAATAGTGTAAAACAAAAACACACACACANACTGAGTATTTTGAGACTTTCAAATCATTCCGTGACAGGTACTAAGAGGATTCAAGGAAATTCTAGGAGAACCATGATTTGTTTACCCAGAACCTGTTATCGGTTATTTTCTTCCTAAAGTATAACTTGGATATTTCACCGTAACGCTAAGGAACAATCGGTGTCCACCTTGCCAATTCTAGTCAATGTGTCTGTGGACTCATTACCCTGAATTCCTACTTGGCTAGGAACCAGGGAAGAGTTAGAATGTTATTTTTACTGGGCAACATAGTCTCAAATATTCATAAAGAATATTGGAATTACAAACTGAAAGCCAAAAATTGGCAACTGAAACAATGACACTGTATATAGGGAAACTGACTCTAAGGTTTGAATTCAAACTAATCTCTGAATTGTCTGTTATTGAGAATGTTCTTGTTAGGAGAAGGGAAAAGGAACACAATTTTTAAAATCCTACCAATAAAACTGCATGTACTATATTGGTGTGGGCTATGAGAAAGGTATTCAGAGAAATGTGATGTGAAAGCACCAACAGTTCATAGTTCTATAAATCTGGAAGAAAATACCATCATAATTTTTTTAAACATATTAATCAGCAATTTTGTTAAAAATAAGCTAACTCTGATTATTGGTCAATAAACTGACTGATGATTGGTAGAAAACCATTGATAAAAACATGGACTTACATGTATCCATCCAAGTATAATTCTTATCATAGTTTTTTCCCAATAAGAATGGACTCGTTATGAAAGTTAGCCATTACTCCCTTGAAAGAAGTCCCTATATGATTTAGGTCATTATATAAGGTTGTTATTATCAGCTTTAAATTACTAATTTTTATCAAATTTGAATCTAGTTTTGCAGAGGTCTTAGAACTTTTTAAATGAACTGCTGATGAAGTCAATTTTAGTTATTAGCAAGCCAGTTTCTTTTATGAGTGCCCTCATGGGATAAGATGAGATGTATGCCATGAGTTGTATCACTCTGCTCAACAAAGATGGTTGGGAGAGTGCAGTCAAATAATAATAGTTATTATTATAAATTTACATTCTAAGTCTAATGCCAATAAATTTAATTTGTGAGGTAAAGAGCTAAAGTTTTGTATGTCTCCCCCCCACCCCCCATCTCTTTAAGAATTTTGTTTTCAATCAGGGTGTCATCCTTCAACTTGAAAAAAAAAAATGTATGGTTGTATTTTACTATTTTCTATCCCAATGTGATTTGGTACCTATGAAACCTTTGCATGTTTTGTGTACCCATGTTATTTACAACTTGAATTTCCCAGGGTTAACTTAGTATTTTTTGATTTTTTTTTACTAGTTATATCCTTTGCCATATATTACTAATTATCTAAATTGGATAATTTAGCTAAGTTCAGATTTGATTGATCCATCTATCAATCTTGAACAATTTTAAGTTGTAAGATGTTAAATGAACTTAAGAGTTGATGAAATTGTACCTTCCTTTAATATAAAGAAAGATAGATGTACTTTTATTCCGACACATTTAATTTTTAGAGCCTATATATTATGATAATGATATTATCATAATATATAGACATCATATATGTCCGTCTTTCCAACTCTATTATACGAGTTGTAGGAAGAACTGTGATCTCAAACTCTACACTTATATGCAGTTAAGTGTCAGTGACATACGAGTTCAGCTCGATGCGTTACGAGGATCACCCAAAAAACAGTGAGTAAAGAGAACTATTTTTGTAGCTGTTAAGGAGCACTGGGGAAGACAGAGGAAGACCTGTCCGTCTCCCCACCCCGCCGCGCTTGGCTCTCATAGCCTCCCTTGTCACTCAGCCTGCTGGGTAGGAGGCTCTCTGCGAGACTCGTAACTCAGCTTTTCAGGATCGAGACTCGGCCACTATACTTTTTTTTCCCCCTCTCTCTTTCTCTATACATGTACGGCAATTTTTATCACCAAATTATGGGATCCAATAAAGGCTCCAATAAGAGAACTCGCTCAGCTGGAGGGAAGCCCTCACCGCTGAGTTCTCCACCACCCAGACGTCAGAGACCTGCTACTAGCAAGATTCATCAGGGCTCTTTCACCAGCACAATGTCATTCCCGACAGGTGAAAACACTACGATGACGTTGACAAATCTTCCAAGCCCCAGTGACCAAACAGTATTGAGCAAACATTCCCCAGCCTTCATAGAATCACTGTTCAAACCTGTTCAGCGCTCTCCCCACTGAGGAAAATAGAATGGAAACAATGACCGTCCCTAAAATTCTCTAGCCCCCACCGATCTTGGTAAAAAACATTCAAAATTTTCAATTGATGTGCAAAAAACTTGACCAAATAGTTGGCAGAGAAAATTACAAATGTATAAGCAGACATTCCAACACAAAAATAAATTCTAACCCTCCTGATTCCTATCATGCTATAGTTAAATATCCAAAAGATACAAAAGCCGAGTATCACTCATACCAACTCCAAGAAGATCGAGTACTTCAAATTATTATTCGATATCTTCACCGCACTACTTCTACTGAGACAATAGCTGAAGAACTCCTAGAGCACGAGTTCAAACCGAAAAATGTACTGAATGTCCTTCGCACCTGGCGGGGAACTGAGAGAATTCCTAAGTACCACTCCCGCTATTTTTTTATAGATCTGGAGGGAACTACCAATGTTAACTCCATGTATGACCTCACTGATCTATGCCACACAAAAGTAGTGGTGGAGAAGCCTCACCCTCGCAGTGAAACAATTCAGTGCCACAGATGTCAGCAGTATGGTCATTCAAAGAGCAATTGCAACCACCTTTCTTCGCTGTGGAGTGATGCGGGGAAAATCACTTCAGCTGAGAGTGCCAGAAGACCAGGGACACTCCAGCCATCTGTGTTCTCTGCTCCAAGAGTCACCCTGCTAATTATAAAGGCTGTGATGCATATCAGCAGCTGAGGAAACACACGCTACGTGATCCTTCAGCCCAATGCCAGCGAGTCCCCTCGTCCCAACGCCATTAATATGCGAAACATCTACAATGGGGCTCCAGGGCGATTAACTCCCGTGGTCGTACCCCAAACACTTCCCATTCTTCCAGGCTCCTCACAATTCTCTCTTCAAATACCCCTACTTACTGGCCTCAGATAGCTCAAAGACTTTTTTGTCTGCAATCCTTTACAGCTACAATCATTGACCTTTCTTCTGATTACAGTCCTGTAATCCTCACCTTGTCACTGCAACCCATCCCAAAACCGACTCATCCGTCACTGGTTAACGGCCAAATTGGTTGGGTTAGGTTCAAATCCCATCTTGAAGGCGCTATAGACCTCAGAATTTCCTTAAAATCTCTGCAAGACCTCGACGATGCTGTAAAATCCTTAACCTCTGCTATTCAACAGTCGTGCTGGACAGCATCCAAACCTACTTTCAAAAAACCTCTAAATCCCTATCCTTCAAACACCAAACCTCTTCCCATCCATATATAGACTCTCAAATAGGAGATTTGTATAACTTTATAAGCTATTAAACCTCAAATCAACTTTAACTGTAACTAACAAACTCACCCTTTATAAGACGCTACTGAGACCTATTTGGACGTATGGAGTCGAACTGTACGGAATTGCTGAACCATCCAACATCCAAAGAATACTGTTCTTCCAATCCAAAATCCTCAGAAACATAGTTGATGCACCCTATTACGGCTCCAACTCCCAACTCCTCAATGACCTTAAAATCCCTTTTGTAAAAGAAGTTATCATAACCCGTTTTAATAAATTTCACTCTGACCAATGCATCCCAATCCTTAAGCCCAAACTCTATCTAGTATTACCCATCCTAATAACCCACCACGCCACTTGAATAGGAACTGGCCATGTGACCTCATTGCCAACACTTTCTAATAATAATTTAAAAAAAAGAAGAAACAAAACGAATAATTGCAAATATTGTAAATAGTAATTTTGGAGTACTGCCTTTGGGCAGCTTCTCCATCAAGGGAAGTACACGCTAATTTAAACATTTATGTATTACAGTTCTTTTTTTTATATTAATTTATATTGTA
>KZ806905.1:11059-36058 GCA_000696205.2 Oncopeltus fasciatus | reverse complement strand
TTTTTAATGGGGTTCGGTCAAGGTTGATCCAAAAAATACATTTTAATAAGTGTGTAATTTTTTAATTGTATTTTTTGGACCAACCTTAATTTACCCCCGCCCCTTCAAAAAAAAAAAATGTCTACTTAAAAAGAGGCTGTATTTTGGAAGTCCCTCAAAACATTTGTCATAACAATTTTAAGAAAAAATACCCTTTGTCCTTAAAGCCTAATAATTAAAATTGGGCTTATCTAAGGCCAAAAGTATTGCTAAAAGTATTCATGGTGTTCATTTCATTGGAAAGAACAGTTTGGAGTATGTATTTTTTAATAAAGTAATGACAAAGTTTATCACTCAGTTTTATAGAGAGAGTGGGAGCTTGTAAGCTAGTTTGGGTCTGCTAGGCACAGTGTGTGTACTCATGGTAGTGTAAGGTATATTTTTTATATTAGGTGGGTGGCTGAAAGTTTTTAGAATAAAGAATAATTAGAGCCCCCAACTATCACATATCACCTGAAACACAATGTGTATAAACATATTTATGTGTATAAACATTTACATTAATAAATATGTTTATACACATAAATATGTTTATAGACATTGTGTTTCAGGTGATATGTGATAGTTGGGGGCTCTAATTATTCTTTATTCTAAAAACTTTCAGCCACCCACCTAATCACGCTTCCAAACTGTTTCCTTGAGCCTTCTTATGTGAAACAATGCCTACCTATTTTTCCCCATATTTCTCCTTTGATTGAGGCCACCTTCCCTTTGTGCCTAATGCCTCAATCCCAACACTCAACCAGTCCATCTTTAGTTTTCTTAGTTTGCAATCCTTACTTCTCAGTCAGGCAGGTTTCCACATAGTGGCAACACTTTATTTTTTTCTTTTAGTTGGCACCACATATCTATATAAACAGTCTTCTGTTTTATAATGCTGCCTCATTGGTCCACTCCAATGAGAGGCGAATCTTATTACTATCTCATCCTTGCCAGGTAGCTGAGCATATGGAAATAGACCCTAGCTTTCTATGTTGGCCCTCTTGTCATCAACATCCAAACAGTCTTAGAAACTATCATATATATTTTTATATATTAAATTCATTTTAATCACTTAAAAAATATTATAATGAAGTATATATAATCTGTAAATAAATAATATTGTTTAAAGAAAACCAGATTATTTTGTATTTAAACATTATAGTCACAAGCATAAAAAAAACCACCATCAGTTAATTTAAATAAATAAGTAATATTAATTATACTAGGATGAAGTAACACGTTATATGTCATAAATCTTTTACATTTTATGCTACTACATGTAAAACTTTAGGACTCTAATTCTTTGAGCACATAATTACGGTAAGATCTGGGTGGATTACATAAGGTTACCTTGTTTCATTAACTGTCTAAACCTTATGAACTAAAGGAAATAAAAATATATAAGCTGAATATGAATAATTGCTTGACACTGAGTACTCAAAGAGAGGGATTAGACATAAAGATGATCTTTGGTATCATCTTATAGCTCCAGATAGCTCTATAGGGTTCAAAACTGCTACTGTTGTGGAGAAGACATATTTCTTCGTTATTTAATACTAATTCAGAATCATTCAATCCACTTGTACTACGATGAACTAATTAGCCTAGTATCAAGCCTTTGAGTGTGTGTATTTCGTGGTTCTGTATTTAAAAGTAAATAAAGAAGATAACCAATATAAAAGTATACTTCTATTCCACATTTTGATACTTAAGATTTTGACCAAAAAATAATGCATTCATTAAAACTTAAAAATGAATAAACACAACGGAAACAATAAAAATGGAAAAACATTTGCAGATTTCTTGCCCTAAAAATTCACTTATAAGAAAAAGTAAACCACATTCAGAGCACTTTAAAAAAATCAGGCCAGTATAATGAAAACTGTGACTCAAAAATCAGCTGGACTAGATACAAATGACCACTTGAATTCCCAAGTGTTGGAAAAGATTCACTTGGGTCCACCAGTGCTGGAGGAGTTGATGGGCAAATGAATATGAAGTTTCTTAATAAGGAATATGGAGAAAAAGATTAGTTCCCACCTCTTCATATTGGTACACTTTCACTATCCTCTTTGCCAGATGGTTGAAAGTAAACATGGACATGTAAAAGAGGAATAAACCAAACTAATAACAATACAGTGATACTCCCTGCTTGAAGTCATAGTTTAATTAAAATTAACCAATACAGCCTTCTCTTTAGCTATAGCTTATTGAAAGGGGGAAAAAAATGGAAATTTAAAAAAGAAATATACTTAAGTTTTATAAGCTTAATTATGTTTTATATAATAGTGTACCTGAGATTGGCCACAAAATATTAACTAAGTTGGAAACTGTGGTCAGTCACACTTCAACCAATTGTAACTGACTACCGTGTTTCTCAGACTTTGTAATTATTTTTTCTTTTTCTACTCTAAGATTGATGATTTTGGAAATTAAATGTTTTCTTTAAAGCTGCCATTAAAATCATGTGATTCATCATTGACAAATTATTTACAAGTTTAGCCTAGGAAATATGATTTTTTGGTTTTCTATGTGTATGAAAATTGTCTAATCAACTCATGTGACCATTTTGTTTACAGTTTTCTGAGGCATGCATCAATTTTCATATTGAAGGTTATCATAAGATGAATTATTAAATGGTAGATAAACTGGCAGAAAATGTGAAACTTTATTTTTTTAAGAATTAAGGTGTTAAAAGAATCAGGATCTCACTTCCTTTGATTTTATTTGGATTTAGCAATTTTTGGAAGGTACAACTTTCTAGCATCTTACAATACCTGCAGAAACACTCTGAGTGTCTTTTGATGACCTTCATTTGATTGCCCCTGTTTCTCTGTTTAGTCTTCAGGGGGAGCTTTACAATATTCAAATACTTTACCCATCTTCTAGCAAACTCGTTAGGAATATTTAATAATTATCCATGTATGTATGAAGTGACTTAAATGAGAGTATTAAAATAATTTTATTTTTTGTTGCAGAAGAAGAAATTTATGGTGACGAAGTAGAAGAAGTAAGGTGACCACTGCGAAACGGGTCTATTTCAGTGTAATATATAATTTATTCAAATCTGGTGTTATTTAATACTTGATTTTTAAATGTACCAAAAAAAAAAATATGTAAAAGAAAAAAAAGTATTTCTCTAAAAATTTCGACATCATAATCAAATATTGATATAAAAATAATGAATGATTAGGAATCAAATTACTTTGTGTCAAATTGTTTTCTTGAAATTTTTGATTTTTTCTCAAGATTTAACAAAAGAAAAAAAAATATATTATTAATTTTAATTGGGTATTAAGATACCCATTGTATCTTTTAGCAACTCTTGTGAGTTGCCAGTTTTGTCATAATCTTGGGGGAAGATTTAATGTTTTAGAACAAGAAAATAAAATGTACTTGTCTCAGTCTTATTTTTATTATTCAGTTCTAATAGCTTATAGCATTATATAAGGTGATGGTAGGGTTGACTCATATTTGTTGAAGGTGTTTCATTGTGATCTACCAAAATTAACTATTGGATTCGTTGAATTTAAGTGTCAGATTCATTGGGTCATTCTTGGGTCAGATTCATTCCCAAAGCCTGGTATACGCATGGTAGTTTAAGATTAGATTATTCAGAATCTATAATAAATTTTTTTTGACTTTTCTCTCATGGAATTATGTACAGTTAATTAAGGGGTCCATACATGCCAGGTGATTTTAACTTTTCTCTCTCTAGCAGAATTATTTAAACTTCTTGGAGGTAGGTTGCAGCTGCTAAAATAAATTTTAATAGTTTTATGTGCATAAAGTTCTCAATGTTGAGAAATTTAAGTTTTTGTTACAGTTTGAAATGAGTGAAATAAGAAAGAAAAAAAAAGAGAATAAGATAGTAAAAAGAGGAAATATGTGGGAGACAGGAGAGGTAGTAAGTATTAGATTAGATTATTAATTACAGAAATGAACAGTGGAGAGGGAGGAAAGAGGAAGAGACTAGGAATGAATGAGGGAACAAATGGTTTAAGTAAAGGAGTTGATGAAGTGAGATAATTGAGCTGTGGATTTAAAGATAATGAGTAAGCATTTTTGCCGTATTTAAAGACTCAAGTATGTTTATGTGGGGAAGAAAGGAGGATAATGAGTGAGTGAATTAGATTAATTGGGTTAAAAAAAAAGAATGGTAAGGGAGAGATGGGTATCAAATTACTTTGGTTTAGAGGGGGCAAATGAATGGGACACAAGAGGGGGAAAAAATATCGGGAGGTAAGAAAGGGAGAGGCAATGAAGTGAGTCGAAAGACAATGAGTGAGTAAGCATTAGATTAGATTGGTTGGGAAGGAACGTATGGATGAGTGTGTAAGGCAAAGAATGAGCTGGGGATGAAAGAGGAATAAGTGAATTCTGAAAAGGATGAAAATGATTAAGTGAGCCTTTTATTAAATTAATTAAGAGAAGTAAAAGAATGAGGGGATGGTAATGTGGGGTGAAGAGGAATCATCTGAGTGATACATAGAATCAAATAAGTATGAGGGTGCAGAAGAATAGGGTGGCTGGTAAGAGAGTGAGAGAATGTTTTAGAGACAAGAGAGAGAGGAGGATATTAAATGTTTATTAGTTTACATTTTTAGGGAGAGAGTAAAAAGATAAATTTTGGAGATAAGGGGGGGGGGGGCATTGGATATGAACGTGAAAGTAGGGTGAAGAGAGGAGGGAGTAATTGATTTATTGTCTGATGTTTATCTGATTAGTCAAGGAAAGAGCAATAACTGTGGGAGTGAAGGTAGTGATATAAATGAGCATAGAATGAGAGAATAATCGAGGTTGGGTAGTTGAGGGGAGGTTGAGTTTCTGTAAGTGAAAATTATTGAGTTATTGAAATCTGGAGAATGGATATTTAGAAAGGTTGGGAGTGTAAAAGAGAATTGAATAATTATAAATTGAAGGGAGAATGCACTTAGAGAAGGTTTAAGAGGGAGAAGGAAATAAGTAGGAAGAGGGGTTGAAGAGAGATAAGAAAATAATAAGAAATAAAGAAAGAAAAATATGTGATGGAGAGTGACAGACTGGAAGGATGGAGAAATTAGAAGTGAGAGCTTGGGAGACGGAGTAAGTGACTCATTGACTGAAGTAGGGGTTAAGCAGATTGAAGAGTCTGAGACAAGTGATTGGATAAATAGTTGGTTTGGGATTAGAAAGGTGTGGAAGTAGAAGAATAGAAAAGAGCTATTTTAGTCTTCATTGAGAATAAGTTTATGGATCCATGAGACAACCTGTCATTATTTCTCTATGCCTCGAGAGGTTGCTAGTATCTCAATCAAAATGTTGCCTCATAAGTCATTGTAATGTTCAATGAAAAATAATCATTAATGGCCAGGGAAATTGAAGAAATAATAGTAATGTGTGAAAAAATGATTTATTGATTGTTGTTGATATTTCAGTTTACATTGCAAGTCTATTATCTAGCCTACATAAAGACTAACTGGGTTTTTAAAAAAAGTCTGCCAAGCCAGAGTTTCATAATTAAGCAGATTTCCCATGTTTCATTGAAGATAGTTATAAAAATAAGTAAATAATTAGATTCAATTTAAAAGTAAAAGAGAACTATGAGCATACTAATTATGGCCATTAAGCTTTGCTCTAGACGAGTTGGGAATGGAGATTGGAGGAAATGCTTCCTCATTGTAGTTTCATTCATATATTTCATCCTTAACAAAGCTTTTTTCATAAAAATGATCTAGAACGTAAACATTAGAAAATTTCATTTACATCTATTATACTCTATAAACCTTTTAAAAACTTAAATAGCAATAAATATATTAAGATTATCATTTTTAATGCCTTCAAACTCCCTCTCCTTTTCCAATTTAAACAAAAATGTGCTCCTTGAATGACTTGCAATGAAAATCTAAATATCAAATTTGGTTCCTATATTTTAAAAATAAGATGATCTGTCCATCACACTAAATTGCATTTTTAAATATCATCATTAATTTTTTTTAATGTTATACAATATAAATGTTATGTTATATTTAAAAATTCACTTAAATAAAACAGAAAAGTTGAAGTGTTTGATAAAATTACACAAAGAAATGAGTATTGAGTATCAAATATATTTCTGTGAGTGTGTAACTTAATAAATGAAGAAGAATGCCTAAAAAGTATGAAGAGAAAGTCACTGTACAATAATATAACAAAAAAATATTAATTGGATAAAGAAAATATGTCTTAATGAAAAATTGGTTTTATTCACACATTGATTGTTTTAGTTACAAAAAAAAATTGCTGAATTATTTTCTATTATCTTTTTATGTTATAAAAGATAATAGCAAATAATTCAGCAATTTTTTTTTGTAACTAAAACAAACTACTTTCATTCCCATCCCCCCCCCCTCTTTAGGCTTTTAACATTTTCTCATTTAGTCTCGTTTTGTGATCTTAGCAATCAGATAATTATTTTCATTTCATTGCAATAGTACACTATTGAATTAATACGTCTTACTTATAATTCTTAATTAACTAGTTTACACATATGTGTGTGTGTGTGTGAATTTTTCATTCACATTCAATTTCTATTTCATCCTCATATTCTATGAAGATTTTTTCATGCACGTAAGTTATTTAACACATTGATAAGGTAAGCTAAAATGTGGATATGAAGAATATAACTTTTTTCCAACAAGAAATTTTTATTTCTTCAATTTCTTAGACTGATATCTTGACTGTCAGTATTGTCAGTTTCTTCTTAAGCTTCTGTGCATTAAATACTAGTATTTCATAAAAGCTCTTTAAAATTGAATCTTGAATAATTATGTAATATTGTTATTTGCTATGGATAAACTCTTTTCTATTGTAAAACTTCGTAAAAAAAACTGAGTATTTTTATAAAGTAAGCTCAGAGTTGTTGTGGTTTAGTCTCTCAGGCTATTGACTTGCATAACCTTATATTATTTTTTTGTTTGTTATTGTACATGGGATGCTTCTAGGTGTGACTTGCCATATTGTGTGCCAGCCAACCTTTGAAGTTTACTCTCAGCTTTGGCATTTTTTTTTTTTTAAATATCTTTTCTATTAATCAAATAAGTATGTCTCCCTTTATTGTGCTTTGGTGTTTCTAGTGCAATCTTTATTCAGGACTTCCCAAAGCTGTCTGACATTTCACTGTCTTAATATCATGTGCAGCTTGGCTGAGATTTGTATGTACTTCCCCCCAGTCTTGTCCTTGCGATTCATTATTATCTGTTGATTCTAAATGTTTTTGGATAATTAAAAAAATATATATATATATTAAAAAAACATGGTATCAGTAGTAATACAGATGAAAATGAAAAATGGGCAGACTTTTTGAAACTTGTAATACCGTGTATTATGTTTACTGAGACTGTGAGTTAAGGCTCAAATTGTGGTTTATATTAGTATTGTGATGATTGATAGTGATAATTTGGGTGTTTATATGAAAAATAGTATTGCCTCTTCATTAAGTTGTCGAACTATAGGAAAGTCAGCGCTGATGATGTGAGTTCTTTAGAGGGGTGTGAAGCATAAATAATAATCACTCACTTATTGAGTGTTTGACTTAGGTACAGTGAGGACTTTATTTTTTATGTTTTATTATGTTGGCTGCTTCCTTAACTGGGAAGTTAATATTTCTTTTGAGGTAACAATGTCAGCTATTCTGTAACATTGATCTTTCTGACAGCTGAGTTATGGAGAGCAGTGCCTGTCATAAATAATATTATCTAATGTTTGAATGGAACAGCTGAGTGACATAGAGTGAGGATTTCGGCATTTTTTTTTTTTTTTATGAGCTTTCCTAGCCTTATTTTGCTATAGAGGTACTTATAAAATTTTCTCTCAAGTATTTCAATTAGAAAAGTCTTCTCTCCTGTAGGATTGTCTCTCCTGATACCTGAATTACGTAGATAGATGTCAGGCACAAATAGTAATATCCATTGTAAAACATTAACACAAACCTTTTAGTTTTTTATTTAAACTAATTTTAATTATTGATTTTATTCAGACAATTATTTGTGATTTTTTAATATTCCAGTTATTTTGACTTATACACAACGAATAGATTACTTTTCTATTTAATTTAATGGTGAATTATATTTCTAATTTATATTCTAAAGAGCACAAAATTTACAAAAGGTACAGTGCTCAAAACTCATCACATTAATGAAGCAATTTTTTTTTTTTTTTTGTCATCTTGAAATGTGCACAATTTCAGAATTAAAAATCATATCATCACCGAAACACGCACAATTATATATGTAATCCATATATTTTATTACTACAAATAAGTTTATTTTAGAATCTCAAAAGCAGAAGCATTTAGAATCATAATTCATTGTACATCGCAAGGAAACTTACATGTTGAATCCCTAGTATCCCACATATTTATATAACCATATAGAAAGTTTTATTTATTCTTATGGAGGGGGGATAAACCTTCGCAGTATTTTACAAAAAACAAAAAAAAGTGTTACAAAAATGTTATGTGTATGTTTGTAAAATATATAAATATCTATACAAATGTATTAATAAATGATTTATTTAATTATAAATATAAATTTATGAATAAACTCTTAAATAAATATTTCAATGGTTGTTTTTGTTTTACTTTCCCAGTTTGTCCAATTTTGATTTACATTTGGCCTATCTTACCTATTCTGATTGGTATTTTTATAAACCTAGTAGTTTATTGTTATTTATAATAAAAAGTGGTCTACTAATTTTCTCTCCTTGTATAACCTCATCTAACTAACCTATAAATAAAATAATCATGCAAATGAACAATTGCCTTTATTTTTTTGCATTTCACCATAAATATTTTCATATTTTAGAGCTTTTATAGTTTAGTTATTTTTCTCATATCAACTTGTTATTCTTGGTTTTTAAATTATTCTGTATTCTTAGGGAAAATACTATTTCTCATTTTGAGAGATTAAGTTTCCTGTTGTAACCCAACTATACATTATCATTTTTCTTAATTTATGTTAATTTTAATTTATAATATTGAGAATTACATAAATTATTTTCCACTACTAACTAGTTTAAAGTAATCTCATACAGTAATCTAATTAGTTTATTCTTTTTACATTTGGTATCAACTCTATATATGACCATGGCTTAATTCTTTATTCAATTATTATCTATTGTCCTAAATTATTTTATAATTTGGTTTTAAGCAGATAATTATCAATAATAATAATATGAACAAATGTTTGCTTTCATTAGTGAATTAATGTCATTTCGAAACTAGCAGGTTTTTTTATTTTTTATATAAATGTTCTAATACTACATAATAACCTTGCCTTTTTTTTCTCTACAAATTCTAGGCAAACTTTATTTACACTTAAAAAATATCTTTCAATTCTGCATTCTGTGTTATTTATTGTTCCTTAAAAGCTTTCCTAAATGCAGAATTAGTGCAATAAAACCTTGATATATTCCTAATTCCTCAAATGGATAATGAAACTCCAGTTGCCCTTATTATAAAATAGTCTAAATTTAATAGATTCCAGCATTGCATTATGTTTGACCTAGTGATTTATGAATATAAAGCTAGTAAAGTCCATACAGCGGGGGCTGGGTAATCTAAGCAAATTTATCATGTTTCAATGAAGATTTAAATTTCATTTAAAAGCCCTAGAGAACTATGAATGTAAAAGGTATGTGCACTAAAGTTTGCTCGAGACTGGCTTGGAAAAAATAGAAGGTGGGGAACCCCCCCACACCCATCATAGTTCATTCCTTAATTTCTTCTTTTAATATGCATTTTTTTAAATAAAAGTATTATAAATTGTAAATGTTAGAAAATACATTTCATACCTAATATACTTTATATACTTTTTTCATAAATCAAAAAACAACAAAGATATTACAATTATAAATTTTGGTCACACTCTAAACCTCTTCATTTTTCAACCAAAAACGATTAACTTTAAGGGCATGAAATGAATAGCCTCAATGCCAAATTTGGTTTCTATATTTTAAAAAGTCGATCTCCCGCTCAACACCAAATTACTTTATTGAATATCTTTCCTAACATGTATTTTTTTTTTTAAATGTTACAAAACTAAATTTACCACCTTTTTTGTTCTACAATTTTTTTTTTCATAACATTAATTCTTTTTTAATTAAAACTTTATTAGTAATCACAGGCTACATATTTTTGTATCTTGTAATGTGCTGGTTAATATTCACAATATAAATGTATTAAAAAAATAAAAATATGCATATAATAAATAAAATAAAATAAAAAAGAAGAAAGAACTAAGTGTGTACTTCGCTTGATGAAGAAGATGCCCAAAGGCAGAATTCCTAACTCTCTATTTACAATATACAGGTTGTTTTTTTCACATTATTTTATTAAGCTTCGACAGGTTCGAAGATCTCGTGGCCATTTCCTATTCAGGCGAGGTGGTGGGTTATCAGGATGGTTAATACTGGATAGCGTTTGGGCTAAAGGATTGGGATGCATGTAAAGGCCAGAGTGGAAATTATTAAAACGGGTTGTAATGATGTCTTTAACAAAAGGGATTTTAAGGTCATTGTGGAGAAAGGAGTTTGCGACGTAATAGGGTGCATCAACTATGATTCTGAGGATTTTGGATTGAAAGGACTGGATTCTTTGGATGTTGGATGGTTTAGCAGTTCGACTCCATACGTCCAGATAGGTCTCAGTAACATCTTATAAAGAGTTAGTTTGTTGGTCACAGTTAAAGTTTACTTGCAGCTTTGTAGCTTAAAAAAGTTGTCCAAATCGAGATTTACAGATTTTTTTTTTCCTGTCAGTAAATGTGTCAGCATCGGAAGAGAGGATTGCTTGGTCATCCGTAAAGGTTGTTAGGATGTGACGGAATATCACACTAATCACAACATAATAGAATATTTGGATAGTGCGCAAAATTTCCTGTGCGATTAAAGTAATCGAAAGGGGAGGGTAAAATTTGTTGATAAATGTTAGGCTGTTGGTCCTTTATTATATGTAACTCTCGTATGAATTGGCATTCTAAAGTTTGTCAAGTTTTGTATATTAATAATATCAACCGTACTTTTGTATTTTAATTGTGAACGTATTATGTTGCAATCATTAATTGCGAGTATCGTTTATGTCTTGAATTTGTAATAATTGTAAGTGAGTACCACATGCTGGGTGAATATCTTGTATAAATGTCCGAACTAACATAAAATATGAGAGGGTATAGTGCGATTGTGAGCAAAGTTATTACTCAAGACTCCTAAGAGTTCATTCACATAATAACCCATAAAGGTACAGAACTGGGCCAGTAACAAATACGTCATAAATACCTCTATGGCCTGAGAGTGACGTCTTAACTGCTGTACTTCAACAGCCCTGAAAATGTCTTGCAATGCGAGCAGAAATGTCAAAAGTTATTTTAAAAATTCACTTTAATTTTCCAAATTGTTTTTTCGGATCAAAAGAAATCTACCCCAAAAAGCAGTTGTTTTCCTTATTTACCTCTATAATTGTGTCCTTCGAACCGCATATATTCCACTTCTCTGGAAATTTTCTGATATAATTCTGTTTCCCAAACCCGGTAAACCTTCTTCTAACACATTATCCTATCGACCAATTAACCTTCTTTCTTTACTATCTAAGGTATTTGAGAAAGTTCTTTTAAACCGAATAATACCTAAAATAACTTCCTTCAATATTCTTCCTAATCATCAGTTCGGCTTCCGATCCCATCATTCTACTGTCCAGCAGGTGTTTCGCGTTGTAGACTTTATTTCCTCTTCCCTCGAGCTAAAAGAATTTTGTCTTGGTGCATTCTTAGATGTCACTCAAGCATTTGATCGAGTATGGCATACTGGACTATTATATAAGCTGAAGTCCAAATTTCCAAGTACCATCTTCCTAATCCTCAAATCTTATCTTTCTAACCGTTTCTTTAGGGTCCGGCAAGGATCAGATTACTCCGAACACTACCCTGTGAAAGCGGGTGTTCCACAGGGCAGTGTGCTTGGACCCATCCTTTTTATCCTTTATACTGCAGACATCCCTACTCATCCTAATACTCTTTTAGCCCTCTTTGCAGATGACAAAGCGATCCTCCCATCCCACCCTGATTCCAAAACCGCTTCTAACATTTTACAAAACCACTTTGATGTTATTCAGCAGTGGTGCAGCAAATGGATAATTAAAATAAATGAGTCCAAACGACGAGTACAGGTAAATTTTTAACTAAGAAAAGATTCTTCTGATAATGTTACATACAATAACATCCCTATATCTCTCTCTGATTCAGTCCGTTACCATGGGTTCCACCTTGACTCACGACTCAACTGGAATAAAAATACTAAAATCAAGCGACTAGATAATAATACGACCAATCTGGACCTACGGTGCAGAACTGTTGGATGCCACTAAGCCTTCCAATATCCAACGAATGCAATCCTTTTTTTTTTTTTTTTTTTTTTTTTTTTTTTTTTTTTTTTTTTTTTTTTTTTTTTTTTTTTTTNTATTGCTCAAAATAAAAGGAAAATGGAGGTTTACTAATTTTTTTTCTTCCAATCGACTCATTACTTTAGAACAAGAAGAATTTCTTGCTAAGTATTTTTGATCCTACCACCCGCCTAGAACTATGCAAGAAAATTATGATCCACTTTTTATTACTGAGAAAACTTCATTTCTTTTTACTAATGATCAAATTTTGAGAAAATTAAGATAATTTATGACCAGATGTTGAAAACAAGAATAACGTACCATTTCCATTATAGAACTGGTAAGATATTTTGTATATGTAATAGATAAGAAAGTATTCACATATGTAAATATTTGCAATCTCTTTTACACGGAAGAACACAATGAAAATAAAATTGTGATGATAACTGCGGTAGATCTAAAAGATAAGTCTTGCAGGGGAAATTGTTAGTTTAATTTTAATTTTACAATATTTCTGATATGTAAATAAAGCTGTCCCATTGGTGCCAGCACTGCCCCTCCCCCTCAACACTTTGTTTTTAATTTTCAATTATTTCTTTGTAGTTTATTATTATACTTTGTATGTAACTTTATATATGCCACAGTGATTTATTTATTTTATTTTTATCTTGTTATATTCATTTTTCTTTTATTTTATTTATATTTGATTATTGTATCCGTCATCAAATTACAAAATGTTAAGTAACAGAATGTAATAAATAAAGATTTATTAAGAAAAAAATTTTTTTTTTCCTTTTCACCGGGTAAGTCTAAACAAGAGATACAGCTTTTTTTTAGACTTTAAACATAGTTTCCGAGACTCATTATTTCAAGTGAGCAACTGCGCGTATCTGAGACACCTGTGAGAATCCTTACTCTGTACCAGCTGAGCCGAGGAGCCTGGATCTTGGGATACTTGGGTGCAGATTCTCCAAAAACTTTTTTTTATTTATGCGTTAGCCTCCCTTTCAACCTCTTAGGGTTTTGGGAGAGGGGCTACAGGTTGCCACTCTAAACATTCACATCTCAGGACAAGCTTTTACTGATCGATAAAAGTTTGATCTAGGCGAAATTCGAACCCGCATCGCCAGGATTCTGAGACCCAAATGGGTTCAATGAGCTACTCTGAAGTCCCTTCCGAAAACTTTACAAAAACGATTTGTATGTTTTCTCTTATTTGGGAATTTTCTTTTTAATATTAAATTAGGTATTGTCGAAAATACAATTTTAAGTAATATTTACAAATAATCAGTTCAAATGCTACCATTTGTGTGCAATGTTTAGATAAATTTGGCCAATGAGTTCGTTTTGAATGATATGGCAGAAATTAGTATAGTTTCATGAGGCCGATCGTATTATCAGTAGGACTCGATTTTTGTAGAAATTTTCGAGCAAATTGCTGTTGTTTTGTCTTTTGATAGTTCATCTCTTATATATATAATTTTTTTTTTTTTGTAAATCTCATTATTTTACATGTAGCCGGAGATGTGGTTTTTTAAAGTATGCATGATTAGGTCTATAGGTGATGGCTTACAGGTAGCCAAGATGGCTTGTCAAAAATCTGAGATTTCCTCCCCCATAGGGTTCGAGTAATTTTTCGCGTATCATTTTGTATTGTACCAGATGATTTCAACTTGCTTCAGAAGTTAACCTTCTTCGGATTTTATGTACCAGACATACGGCTTCTATATATTCAATTGTAATTATAATTCATTTATCTTTGAGTGTCAATGCAATGCCGGATGATGCTCATGCAAGTAGGATGTGTCTATTTCTGCCAGAAATAGATTTATTTGAAACAATATCTCAATGCCAGGTTCGTACAAGTAAACATCAGTTTGTAAGGCTGGTTAATGGAGGTACTATAATTTTTTGGGAAAAAAGTCAATCGAAGTATCAAAAATTTAAGATTTTTATAATGAAATACATCGACTTTTGTATTTTCTCGAATACGTCTGGGGTAATAAATCTGCCCCATATAGACATATACTGATTAAGACACTGACGGAATGGATCCTAAGCATATTTATTTAATGGCGTGTCAACCTTTGGTCATTAATGCCAGGGATATACTTTCAAGAAGCGGGAATATATTTTCAAGAAGAAGAAGAAAAACTTCTTGTCAATTGGTAAGTGAAGCTTTATCGAGCTTGTACAGCAGTAAAATGAAATCACAGTAAAATTATTTTTTTGAATCTATAAAAATAGATAATATAAATTATNATTTAACTTCTCTTATAAATTGAATTTTTGTTATTTTAAGACTAAGACAAATGCTGTAGGAGATAAAGACCAATTAAAATAAAATGATTAAGAAAATAAGTGATTCAAGAAGCTTTTACTTTTTATATAATTATTTTCACTAGAGATTTTTTTTTTCATTAAATTTCGCCTCAGCAAATATAAATATATCCTCAACAAAACCCCTAGACTATAGACAACTCACTAACGAAAAACCTTTCCGCTAAAAGCCTCCTAGGGGACAGACACTTGATTGGGGGCGGAACGTGTAATTTGAAAATATAATTTAGTAGTGAATAATGAAGCCGTCGCGATCTAGCTATATAACTCCAACAGACAGGTTGAAAACTCTCGACAAAGAGCTATTCGAAACGAAAAGTTTAAGAATGTAATTAAGAAAGGGGAGCTAATGCAGTTACACTCCAAAGTCGGTTGAGAATGTTAATGTCACTTATAGATTGTAGGGTTGAGAAACAAGAACGTGTGTACATGTAAACAGGTTCCAGAGGGAAGGAAATCAAGACATCTCTGATCTTTAACTTGATGATCAAGGTTCTACCACGGCTCATCTAAACTACAAGTGATCTAGTATCTTTTACACATGAGAGTATCTCTTATCTTTATTTTTATTTTTATTTTTTTTTTATATTAGGTGAATTCCTTTGAAGTTGGTAAAGATAAGGGTGGACAAATGGTTCGCGGAGCATGTCATGGTCTCTTTAAGACTTCAGAAGCAGAAATATTTCAAAGGAGTTCTTGGCGTAGAATCAATGAAGCCTGAGCGTGCGCAGAGGTCGCAGCATCCCGCGGAGATGATGTAGTTGTGGCGCAAACCCCCACCGGCGAGCATATATAACACCTAGGGCTTATATAGGTCAGATGTCTACGCTACGAATGGCATAACAATGCTTCGCCTCGTCCTCATATGCCTCTTTCTCTTGAGTGAGTATTCAGAGCAACTCAATTACCAAATGTCACACTTAATATATGTAGAATTTTAAAATATATATATTTTTAAACTTTCTTTAAGTCTTATAAGATATGTACTGTATCATATACCAACCTCCAGAAATATTTCAGTAGCTCTCAAAGGTGAAAATTGCATCTATGCTTTAAATAAATTGTTATTAATAAATACTCCATCTTCACCCATTATTTTTAGGCAGTGTCTTCACCAAGTGGTGGATATTATTATTATTTGTGTCTGACGTCCCTCTACTTAACTCAGATATCAGGACGAGCTATCCTACAGGTCTGCAGACTTTTCTAACCGGGATTTGTGAGCAGAGATTATTTCATAGAGACCTCCACAGAAGTAATATTAGCTCTCATAGGAGGGAATACAGCCCACTAATAACTAAGCTGAAGTCCTCACTCTACCTCACTAAGCCAAGTGTCTTCTAAGTGACGGATATTATTATTATTTGTGCCTGACGTCCCTCTACATAACTCAGATATCAGGACGGACCTTTAGAATTTTCTAACCTATGTATCTGATTAGAGATTATTTCACATAGAATTTTACAGAATTAAAATTAGTCATTAGGATTGATTAAATGGTTGTCTTTCCTGTTAATTTACTTCATAAAGGACAGGGTCGGTGTGACCATGCCATGGATGTTTCGTAAGTGAGGCATCTTCGTTCACCATTTTTCTTTGTTTTAACTCTTTAATCTTATCTTTACTATGGTTTATGTTTTTAACTCTTGAATCTTATCTTTACTATAATTTATGTTTTTAACTCTCGAATCTTATCTTTACTATGTTTTATGGTTTTAACTCTTGAATCTTATCTTTACAATGGTTTATGATTTTAACTCTTGAATCTTTTATTTACTATACCTTCTGTAACCTGAAAACTATAAGTTAACACGGAACCTGAGGTAAATGAAGTAACTTATTAAGAAAGATACCTTTTTAATTAACATAGTATAAAATAAAGTTCCTGATATCTCGATTAACAAAAAAAAAAAAAAAGAATAAAATAAGTTTCTTAATAATATTAGATTCAGCTATTATATATCAGTTGGAATACATTCAACCGATAATAAACATGAAATCCTCACTATGTCTTACTAAATCATATATCTTCCAAATGTTTATTGATAAATAAGAATGTAATATAATTCTGCATATTGTAAAAATAGAAAAATAAATTTATAGAATTAATATATTTTCTAGAATGGTCTTCCTGTGAAGACGAAGACTACTCGAGTTCCGAGGACGACGCCAAGGTCTATAAAAATCCAAGAAATTCTCCATCAGCTGAATGTCCTCGTGACGAAGAACATGCCGAATTCATCGTGAGTCTTACTATCACCTAGTCTGTATCCTTAAAACTTTAGAGGAGTAGTTATTATAACTATTACATTAAATTTATGTTATAAAATATTAAACCTAAACGTTAAATACAAAGAGGAGGAATCTGAAGAATACATCATTTTGATTTTACTAAACTTTTCTATCTAGTCCAAGTTGATTTTGATCAGCGTTCGAAAGACACCTTCCTGTCATGGCGGAGATTTTGACAGGACGCAGGAGACTCACAACTAAGTTTATGATGGAAAAAAGAGTAAGAGTAATTGACCAATTTAATCAGAAGAAGGCAATGAAAAAATAGGTAAAGAACGGATATCTAAAAATTATTTGGGAGAAAATAATAAATTATAAATTAGTCATCAGTCCTTACTTTCTTACAATCTTCTTTAATATTCGTTTTCTTTAAACATATTACCTAAGATACACGCTGGAAAAATAAATACTCCACATATTATATTTTACAAATTCTCATTGCATTAACTAATTCACTTATTTTGAAGATTATTCAATTTTTTTTTAAAAAAGGCTAAAATTTAAAAGGGTTTAAGTTTTAGTTAGCAGGTTTTTTTCCAGGTATTTCTTGATGTTTCCAATCATGGTTCTGCTAGTGCTTAATTAGAAGGGACAAACTTAGATGAATGGAAAGAAAAAATATGAAGAAGACAATTTCTTCTTAATGATTTTTTTGTCCAAATAAAATGGATTACCTTATACTAAATGTTACTCTAGGCTCTGAGAAAATACAAATTAATTTCAAATAATATGGTGTATGAATTCCATTATCAATCAAACATCTCAGCTGATCTTTAGCTAAATAGAATCTTGTATTTAATTTGATAATTTAAATTTAATAATTGAGTTAATGAAATTCATATCACAAAATGCAATGTATTTAAATTTAATGAAAATAAGAAACTTTCTAAAATATTTATTAAATCACATGAATCAGAAGAGGGCACAGTGACTGAAGACAGCGACTTAGGGACTGAGGACTGAAGAATTACGGTGATAGGATGTTAGTAATCTTAGCGAACATTCTTAAGGAGTACCTCAAGGAGAGTTGTTGTCTGAGAATTCATTGAAGCATATTGTTCTCCTAAGTCGAAAAGAATGGATGAAAGAATTGCAGAAAATATAATGCAGTAGGCACTAGTAGTTCGTAGCTTCAAAGTGACAGGCAGGATTCCATCTTCTCCTGGTGCTTACCTGAATCTGATCGCCAATTTTTTGTTATCATATTTTTTATAGCACTTGTTAAGTCTAACACTATTTTTTGTCTCTATTTTTGGCTGGCCATTAAGAAGTATTTCGCCCTAAGTGAAAGGACGCTCTGCTCACTTATGCAAATAAGAAAATAATAACAATAATTAAAAATAATAATCACTACAAATTTTTCAGGGCAATACTTTGGATGTTTCAATATTAATGTCGGGACTGCGTTACGTAGAGTTTGCTTAAACAAAGGCGATTTTTCATGTTTTATTAAATAGGTTTTAAATGAAAATAAATGAATTTACATAAATTCAATTTTATAATCCGAGAATGAAAGGTCAATAGTTACAAGGAAGCGGGAATGTAGACGAGTGGCCCAGAGTTGGATGAAAGGCAGGAGTAGGAGATAAGGACAGTAGAGAGGTGGTAAATTAGGACCTGTGACCAGTCTGGTCTAGGTTTTGGAAAGTACTAGTAGAGTTGCCGATTTTGATATTCATTTTAATTATTGTATTTCATTATTGTTTTTAAAAAAATATTTCCTATATTTCAGGCTTTCATCGGGGNATTTATTTATTTTATACAAGAAATGCAAGGAAATAGAATAAAAAAATCTTACTACCTCAGCCGGGACTCGAACCCGGATCTCCTACTTTCCGGGCAGTTATGCATTGCACCACCGAGGCTGTCTAGATAATTCCTTCTACTCCTTGCACTTTAATTCGATACTAAACCCCCGAGCAAGACGAATATATCGTCTTATGCTCGAAGGAGCTAACATTGTCAGCTATTTATTAGACTCTCGTTCTATCTGATATTTATTTTAAATACTGATATTTAGTTGTGATATTTAATCGCACGTTAATTTTACACAAGACATTTTATATTAGAAGGAATTATCTAGCTAACCTCGGTTTCGAGTCCCGGCTGAGGTAGTAAGATTTTTTATTCTATTCCCTTGCATTTCTTGTTTAAAATTAACGTGGAATTAAATACCACTATGTTGTTCATTATTTGTCTTTCTTAAAAACTTAGTATAGGACATAAATATCAGTAAATTATGTTTAAAACGTTTTATATTAATATTTTTTTATTATAATAATACTATGAAAATATTGACGACTAATGAATTTTTTATTTTTCTTAATTACCGAGCCCTTATTAAGATTTCTTTAAAAATTAAAATTTCTATCAATTTATTGGTTAGAAATAAAAAAATAATGTGGTTTTGAATTCTGCATTTAAAAAAGAAACAAATAATAATGCCATACCAACTCCCCTACTTGCAATTTTAGATATTTTCATTAATAAGCTATTCTATTACAGAAAATAAAATTGTCTAGCAAACGTGATAAAAGCCTACTAGAAGCGTTATTAAGACAAGATTGTCATACTTTTTACATTATTAAATTCTGTATGTGCCATTAACAGAGTAAAAAGTAAGTCTCATGCTGAATTTTATTAGGCAAGAAATATCATCAGTTCTAAGGTCAGGAAACAACTTAAAAACTTTTAAAACTGTAAAAGCTCGTTCTGATCGTTATCAGCCAGAATTATCAGAATTCATACATTTATCAGAGCAGTCTCCTTTTCACTGAGTGAATGAGAGCACGGTCCTCATCAGTCGCCAGCGTTCGGAATTGTGTAAAGAATTGTTGGCAAATTCCCTTCTATCAAATAATTGGTCCAGAATAACGGGGACAGTAGTAATTGAGAAAGCCACAATAAGCACTTTAGGTTACCCTTTGCCTACACTAGGTTACAAGGTAGGACTGAAGATAGCGTTTTGTCTTCAAAATTTTAAAGGAAATTATTTAATCCGCTAATATAGAAGCTACGAATACGTATATTAAGTTTTTAAGGTTTTGTTGATTCCATTTTTAACCAATAGGAAAGATTTCTCTGAAGTGCTAACATAAAGGAAAGTTTACATATGAAGATTTTGTGATTATAAATGGAAATAATACATAATTTGGACTCTGTGGTCCAAAGAGTGAATTCTGCAAGAATGACTGCAACGTTGAACGTTTCGTGTCTCTGGGATCAGGAAGACTGTCTTATCCCTGCCCCTGCACCATCCTTTAAAAATTTAAAAAAAAAAAAAAAAAAACCCCTTACATATTTCACGAAAATAAGTGTTACATCAGAGTCTATAAAAGAAGAATTAGAGCAACGTCAATCTAAAAATGCCATAAAATAAAGTTGACGAAGTTTCTACAGGGTCTTGGACCAATTAACAAGGAGTCGTAGAAAAATCGAAAGGACGTATACGATTGGATCTTAATCGGGAAACCTAAAGTCATAATAAGTTAGAAGATGTCACATAAAGAAAAGAGGTAGTTAATTATTATTGTATTTGCTGGCAGCTAAGTTGTATAATTACGGTTATAAAATAAAACCAATTCTTCGAACTTTTTTAATCTTTTACTTGCTGTGCGCATTCGGAATCAATGACTCCATCTTCGGAGCTCAGTCACCTTATAATGAGTTCTTCTGCCTTGGTACCTCTAGGTCAACCAGGCAGAAGCACTCAATATAAGGTGACTGAGCTCCGAAGATGGAGTCATTGATTCCGAATGCGCACAGGAAGTAAAAGATTAAAAAAGTTTGAAGAATTGGTTTTATTTGATAACCCTAAAAGATAGTTTATTAGAATGTTTTTATTAATTCACCTCTAGTCCAAGTGCTTCCATGTTCACCATGGAAATGATGATACGGTATTCCATTTGGTGTCTATAGATAAATCCTATCTTTTCAGTTTACCTATTACTCCTTAATAATGTACTATTGAAAACTATTTTCCAGATATTGTAAATTCAGTATTTCGGATAGTCAACATTCTTTTGCAAAAGTAATAAAAGAAGTTCATCTCTTCAGATGGAAGTTCAAAAGGTTGAACAATTAATGAGAGGGAATAGAATAAAAAAACCTATCTGTCCCAGCCAGGACTCGAACCTGGATTTCCTGCTTTCCGGGCCGGTGCACTTACCAGTTATGCTACCAGGACGCGCTAGTTATCTCATTCAATTCCCTCGATAGATTTTTTTATTCTATTCCCTCTCATTAATTGTTTAAAATTTACGTGGGATAAAATACCACAACTAAATAAAATATTTATTAAGAAAAAATTAAATAAAGTAAATGACGAGAGTCGACAAATAGTTTGACAATGTCAGCTCCTTCGAATTTAAGACGAAGTTCTCGTCTTTCTCGTGGGTTAGGCTCTCGCTAGTGTAGAGGGAATTTAATGAGATATCTAGCTCGTCCTGGTAGTGTAATGGCTTTAACAATGACGGCCCCTCACCCTCCTAAAATGTAAAAATAAATAAATTAATCTCAAAAATATGTAACCACCTTAGAGTATATGAACATAGCAGTAGGTACATGCCTAAATCCGGTACAGTGGCACAGCTAGCGTACCGCGATAGATGTAAAATATTAAAATAGAGGCAAAAAAAAAAAAAAAAAAAAAAAAAAAAAAAAAAACCTTCTCAGATATTGAGAAGTTATATTAGCAATGCGCTATCATTGGTCTCTTTCAAAACAAATAAGAAAACAATTTTGCAACTTTATAATAGAGAACATGGCCTCAATTGTTATCTGTTCCATGTTGGCAAACATTGACCTGAATCTGGTAGCTAGGAAATCTCGAAACGAACTGAACTAAACTGTAGCCAGCCAGAAAACGAAATATCATTTATATTGCAACAAACCATCGATATGTTTATGATTTGCCTATTTGTATAGTTCATTGTTATCATTCGCCTTTATCAGAAGTTATGGGGAAGCAAATATGCTTAATATATAAGGAACATTGGTTCCATGAGAATTCAATTGAGGTCCAATATGCTTGAATATAATTTGAATTTTTCATTATATTGGGAAATGTTGTAATTGCTCTAAAGTCCGCGTTATGCAGAAAACTGTACAAAGTTTCGCCAAATTGTTGTCCTTTGCATTTAATAAGAAAACAAAATTTTAAAAAATTGGCTGAAGTTTTTCACTGCTTCAGATACTAAGATTAACAAAGCTATGAAATACTGCCGTGAAGATTGGTCAAGGGAATCAAACTACGGACTGATCTTAGAGTTTTTAAAATTTTAAAATGCTATTCTGTTTCATGGATAGAAATTTGTTGTTCCAGAAAATTTAAAAGGTGTCATATACATTTCTCTTCATAAAGTACCCATGCACCTTTAAACAATGTGTGTCATATAAATTTCTGGCCAATAATGTGTTAGTATCTTAAGAATACAGTGAGTAGATGTGTGGGGCGCGTATGAAAAATTAATCAAAAATGAACTTCTAATGCAACAAAAAGTTTCAGAACTAAAATCCTAACTAAGAAAACATTCTAGATCCTAGTTTTTTTGCATGAATTTTTTTATTGTTATCGACAGCCTCTTTCAACTGACCTATTTCTAACAAGCACAAATAATGTGACAAGAACTCTTAACTACAGCTGAAATTTTACATTCATAGCGATATGGTAATTTTCTATCTTGATAACTCTTATTTCTTAAGCCATCGAAAAAATAAAATTTATAGGAATAGACTGAGTAAATATTTAAAAAAATATAATATAGCCTGAGGAATATAGCCGGGGTCAGAGAGAGTTCACCTCTACCAACTTAGAGCTCTGAAGATGAGATGTGTGGGCCTTGAAAGCACTCTGCATTTAAAAATAAATGTGCCAACTGTGGAGAATTTTTACCAATTATCATTTATTTCACCCAACTTTCTTTGAGAATCTCCACCAGCGAGCAGTTCTATAGAAGCAAAAATAAAATCTACGTATGTCTAAAAATCTTACCAAACAAACTTTTGGTCCAAAAGGAGAGTTTTTTGACCGAAGATATTAATATTAGATGATTTTAGTTGGGGTTCGGTCAAGGTAGATCCTAGAAATAGGGTTTTTTGTTTGTCCAATGTAAGAACCATGGCAATTAGGTGTGGAATAGGGAATTTTGTAGACGACATTAGTTCTGTTAGGAAGAGGGATGGGTTCTTTGAGGATGGTGTAAATAGATTTTAGTTTGTTGTTGGTGAAAAAAGAAACTAAAATCTATTTACACCATCCTCATTCTAAAAACCATTAGCCCTCCTTCTCAATAAACCTGTCAAACATTTTTCCCAGTTCCAAAGTTACTTATTCCCAATAATACCCTTTCTTTTTTCCTTTGTCCTTTTTATTGCCCTCTTTTGAAACAGTCCGCTTTTCCTTTGTACCTTCCGTCTCTTACCTTCCCCCCACCCTTCTACCTCCCACGGTGTTTTTCAGAAAAATTGTATTTTGTCATAGGCACGGAAATGTAAACTTAGGGATAGGACGTCCTCTCTTGTCTTCATAATAGGCAGGTGTGGTAAATTACTGTTTTAATGTTATTAAATTATTTTATTAATAAGTTGCCTTTTTAAATTCTCTTACATACTTTTCTACATTCATACTTTCGATATCACATTACATTATGGTAATTCTGTATTATAATATTGTCAATTATTGTTGTATTCTCATGACATTTTATTTCTATAGCCCTGAAGATGGCTTACAATGTAACGTTGGCTGATAATCTTTTTAAAAAATACACTTTTTTTAATTTGTATTTTTTTTAAATCTACCTTGACTGAACCCCAACTAAAATGATCTAAGCTTTTTGTCCTTTTATAGCAATTTTGGCATATCCCGATTCGGTAATCTGATCCGGTGATCAGAGAAATGGATTAATTTTTTAAAATTATTTTTCAGGGACAGAAATGCTTAAGGAAGTGTTCAAATGACGAGGATTGTAAGTCGAAGAAAAAGAAATGTCTGTGTGATGGGGTCTGCGGTATGTCTTGCATTAAACCAGGTAAGACTTGATTTTTATACATCGCAAACATTTTTTTTACAATTATGGGAGATATTTACAAATATAGAAGATATTTAAAATGAAATTAATACAAACTACACCTTCACAAATATAGGGATAAATGATAAAATGACTAAAATTATTTTTATTATTATTACTATGTTTGTGCGTGTGTTATGTCTGCACTTATCTAAATATACATATACAACACATTTTATTTAATTGGATCATTCTTTCTTCGCTGCCTAGAGATCAAACATTTAAGACCCAGTATAGGAGCCAAGTTTTAAAACCAACAAGGGAGCATTCATTTATTTTTTTATCATTAATACGTAAAGTTACTGTTATCATAATGCCGAATTATTTTTGAATTTTATAAAGTAAAATTCTTCTGTAAAGACAGAAGTTTCACATAATAAGACATTTTTGCCATCACCAACTTTTTTTTATTAATAATTCTTATTATTCATCCCTTATTGTAATTGTTATTATTTAAAAACAAAAACGTTTATTCTACTATTCAATTTCTCTATTAAACGGGTTTATCGGTCGACTCACCATGCTTTTAATATCGTGTCTAAGAGCTCCTCTAGTGTTTAGAGAATAAAACAAAACGTGTACTCATTTTCCCACACTTCTTTAAATGCATGTTTATTCGATTCTATTGAAATAAATATAAATAATGGCTGAATTTAATCTCTAAATCAGGAAATTATTAAATTTAAATTTTAACACCCATTTCAGTATTCGCATGCTAAATATTTTGAACTCTAGTTATGAGAAAACCAATGAATTCAACGCAGTACAAAAAACAAATAAATAAAAAAAGTTAAATAAATAAATAAGTTTCCAAATTACCACGTTTGATTACTATAATTAAAGACAATTAAAAAGTGTTTCACTTAGGAAGATTGGTCAAGGGAATCA
>KZ806904.1:1089186-1121745 GCA_000696205.2 Oncopeltus fasciatus | reverse complement strand
CGAAAGCTCGGCAACCATCAAAAACTTTACACGGTCCAACCCGGAAAAAACTTTACATACATCTGATGACTGTGGAAGCCTACGTGAACATCTTGTTAAATTAAGTTTTATAACAATTATAATTTATAATATAAAAAAAAAATACATATTAAGAATGATATATCAGAATGTAAAATTCGAGTGTGTGAGGAAGGACATCTCATTTTTTTAAATATGGTAACCAATTCAGTATTTAGGCTTTTAATAGTTGGACATTGAATGTATTATATTTTGTTGATATAGAGAGGGGAGGGGGAAGTGTTCAAGTAAAGACCATATTTTATAATGGTAATATCTTCATTGTTATTAGAGCTAGAAAGACTTTATGGATGATAATAGGTGTAAAATGTAGTTCTCTACAGTATATGTTTAGTAAAGGTTTATGAAATTAAAAACTGATTAAGGTAGAGATTTACAAGGGGTGAGTACTCCCATCCCCAATTCCTTTCACAACTTTCTGATTTTAAGGACCATTAAAATTAATTTCGTCACTTACTATTATTTATAGCGATTATGATTGAAAAACCGGTAATTTGTTCAGGCAAAGAAGCACCTGCGTGACGGAAATTTAATTGACCAATATTTCTGCATATATTACGAAAAGAATCTAATAAAATTTATAAGTAATATGATATGAGAGGAGCGCTAAAGTGGAAAAAATGGCATGCAATTTAGCATAATGAGGGCGCGGATGTAAGCTTGCTTTTTGGAGCTCACTAGTACCACCAAACACAGAGTAAACCGTTCGTCTTGCACACGGGCTTTGGACTTGTGCGTGGAGTAAGATTTCAAGGAATAGCTAAACATGAGATACCACTTAGAAAATGGCTTATGTAACATGTCATGTTAAATAACAGTGTTAAATTACCTACATTAGTGTTACTTAAGAGAGCACCGGCTTGGCCAACAGGTAATTAGGAAGTCTGTTCCAGAGGGTTTGATCCTCGAGAAATACAATTTTGTACTGTGCCACGAATGTTTATTAAGGCGATTGGATCAACCGTCTCACAAAGATAGAAAAAAAGCAACAAAAAAAAAAACAACAACTTAACTGTATCACATAATATTTAAAAAAAAATATATAATATAATTGACTGAAACAAACCAATTGTGGGTAGTGGGGAAGAGAAAGTTGAACGAACAGCTGGAGGATATCAATTTTAAAAGTAAACACTTTTTTTTTCATCACATTTATCAATTACAATCAGTTAAGCATTTTGTACTTTGATTACATTTTAGGAAAAAATAACAAATAAGAAGTTATACGTTAGAAGAAAAGGCGTCCTGTAATACCACTCAGAATATAATAACTAAATAACAGTATTTAGAAATAATTAGACGTGCTTCGTTATTTTGTTTTTTGGGGATTTAGGGTAATTTAATGAGATAGAGAACACAATAATAAAAAAATATAAAAAAAAATTAAAAATAATCTTATTTCAAGTCCAANAAACAAAAATATAAAAAAAAATTAAAAATAACAATAAAATAAATAAGTGAACATCACTGAAGAGGGAGAAGGGGCCCATCGACCCCTCTCCTAATAAGTTAAGGCCCAGGAGGCCCCGAGGCCATCTAAGTTTCAGTCGCCCGGGAGGTTTTAAGGATTGGAGTCCGACGACAGGGATTGGACATGTGGATTAGGATGAAATTGGAGTTGCTATGGAAGAGGGTTAGGGTAATTATGATTGTTATTATTAATCTAATATTTTTTTTTCGTTTTCTAGTCGAAAATCACCTTTCCGCAAACGGGAACAGCATGCCTATTGTGAATTGGATCCTGATATGTCAGAAGAAATAAATGGAGATTTTCTCTTCTCACATGTTTTCTTTTTCCTTCATTGTTTTCACGTTCTTTGTGGCTCACTTTTCCAATCTCCTCTCATAGCCTGCCCCCGAAGATATTCGATTGTGCGCGATCTCGTATGCCCTACACGAAAGGGGAGGTTACCATTAGCAGGCCGACAATGGGGAGTTGATTGTGTCCAACAGGAAGAAACAAAGGACGAGCAGGCTGCCGCCACTCCGGCTCGATAAAGCCTCTTTTGTCGCTCCCCTTCCCCCCCAACCAACTGACCAAAACCGACCAAATTAATTTATCATTTGCTTGTTTGGTCAGTGGCAGTATTTCCGTAGCGATAGGCGTTATGATAGGTCGAATTTCTACCGGGTAGTTTTATCTAGATTTAGAAGAAATATCATTTCTCGAGGCTCATACTTAAAACATTACCGATAAATTATTTTATTTGTATTTGTAGATTGTATGGACAGTTTATTTGATTACTTTTCCCAGGTGATTTAAAAGATTGTCATTTTCTGGGGACACACTTCAAATATGAGAAACTCTAAAGCATTTTGGAAATATTTCTGACTAAAAAAACTTCTTTTGTCAAGCATTCCCGCATCCTTGTGATAGCTTCAGGCTGAAAGGAGGATGAGATTTTTTTTTCTTACTGCTGCTTATTTTAGTGTTTACAAAAGAAAGGGATGATCCTAATTGATTATCAGTACATAGCTATAGTTCAGATGTAGCTTTTATAGTTTTATAGTTTATATTGTTTATATATAACTATGTTATATTACAGTTTATATTTTTTTATAGTTTTTATAGTTTATTTAGTTCCAGGCTGGCTTTTATACCTGCCTTTCGACCGGACCTCGATCTAAGTCTGTCTTCCTGGACCATGGTTGGCTCCTATCACCCCATTTCCGAAAGTGTCTATCAAGCTTCTATTATCAGTGGTAGCGGCGATGATATTCCTACCAGTCATCGCTGGTTTCTACTTGTGACTTGATCATTATTTTTCTACCCTATAACCGTCAAGCCCGGGAGAAGAATCTATGAATAATTAAAAAGCAATTTCATTATACTTGAAAAATTATTTTTCTTTTAAATTAGTCTTGGGAATAAATAGTTATTTGTTTTTTCACAATTTTTCACAATAAATTTAAATTTAAAAATATTTACTAAACAGTTACTTAGCAATAAGAAAGAGAGACATTCATAATTTCAAATATATTTTTAATAAATGTAGGAAATGATTTTTTAAAAGTTAATAAATAAATTCGAGTATAAATTTTGATTATAGATTTTAAAATAATGTCTAAGATGAAAAAAAAAAATTAGCAGTGAAAATATTTTAATGAATGTAAAGAGTTTGAATTAAGAGAGAACTTCTACTCGAATTTAGGTTTGTACATCTGATAAATACAGAAGCTTCTTTAGGAGTAGTTCCACGAGATGAAGGGTATGTAAAAATCAACTTAAATTTACTTAAATTTTTTGATTTTCAGTTTCTAGATCCTAAATTATTTAAAATACTTAACTAATTGTATAAAATGTGAAACTCAATATTCTAAGTTTCCATAATTTATTTTGAAGTCCTTTTTATGTTTTTAATTAAATATTTGAATGAAATATTTTACTGTATTACTATAACTGAGATATATAAAGGTTTTAATACCCCCTATTTTAAAAAATAAAGAAAAATACAATTTTACAGCTGAATTTATCATTCTTCAATCAATTAGATAATTATAACATTGATATTACGAAAATCATTAATATTTTGTACTATATTTTTTTATAAATATCGATCTTCACAACACCTAAATATTTCTTTAATAGTTGTATTTAAAAATATCATTGAAAATATTTAGTTTATAACTTGTACATGAAAATGATTCTCGAACATTAATTTTCATAGAAAAAAAATTAATACAAAAAAATAAAATTTTGACTCGGCACGGCTCAAAAATTATAAATTTTTCCAGAAGGTGTGTATGGACAATTTTATAAAGTTTCGGAGAGGGACAACATCGAGAGTCTATTATTTTTATAAATAACGAAGTACACGAGTTTTCATGTTATTTAGTAAGAGAGATACATTGTACATTTTTTTGTTAAAAAAAAAAAAGTTAGTGTTCATTCCCCCAACACACAAGTATTGAACATGGCGGTGGAGAAAGGGAGCGGATTAAAATACCGGCAAAGTTCTGATTCATCAACCCTCAGCTGATGGACCATAGCAACACTCCCATATTCCGGCTTTTGTTCTTCCCATCTCTTTCAGCGTAGCCCATGTGGGTTTGGGGTGGGTGTGCTTTAGGTTTGGAGGTTAGGGGATGATTTTTCACTCTGTAATTTTTCCAATGTACATTCACGAACTATTAATTAAAAGCAAAGCCATGTATGTTACAGGTGCACGTAGATATAGAATTACCATTTGTCATTTACTCTTATCTTTATGTTACAGTTTTAATATATAAACTGAGAGACGAATGAACTTAAAAGGTGAGATCACATTCAGGCAGACTCTTGACTTTTCGAGAGGGAAGTTAGGAGAAAGTACTCCCTCTCCTTAATTATTTTATTAAATATGAGTTTTTTCGAAAGCAGAAAAAAAATCTTGNAAGCTCGGCAACTATCAACAATTTGACACGGTCCAACCCGGAAGAAGAAACGGTAAATACTTCTGACGACCGTCGAAGCCTAAGTGAACAACAGGATTATTAGATGTTTTTTTGTTGGGGTTCGGTCAAGGTAGATAAAAAAAAATAAAAATTAAAAAAAAAGTGTATTTTTGAAAATTAATGGTAAATTTAAAGCAATCTTTAGGGCTCTCATAAAAACGAGAGGGGACGTCCTGTCCCTAGGTTCACATTTTCACGACACACGATAAAAATGATTAAAAAAACTTAGGGATCACGTCATGAAAATTTGACAGTCATAGGGACAGTGTCCCTAAGGACTTCCCCTCTCGTATTTATGAATTTTCTGAAGATGGCTTTGTAAACATCAAACATTGTATGTAGTCGAAACGTCGGCAGATAAATTTAAAAAATACACTTCTTTAAATTTTTTTTTTTTTTTTGGATCTACCTCGACCGAACCTCAACAAAAAACATCTAAGTATAATATCTACTTGAAAAAAACTCTCCATTTGAAAAATTAATAGGGTGTTTGAGCCCCTTACTCCACGACTAGAGGGTCAAAGCTCTAACCTTAAATTTTATTTCTCTCTCTTTTTTTAATAGACAATTCTCAGTGATACCCACCTTAATGAATGATGAGAAATTAGCTTGTTTTATACAGCTCCAGTATGTTGGATTTTCTTTATGTATTTTTAGATATAAAAAAAATTAGGAATGTAGTTCTCAGCTGAGGAATTAGCTTAGTGCACACAGCTCCTGCGTGGCTGTTTCTTTTGTACTTTCCCCGATCCGAAGCTTACTTGAATGCTTCCGTGAGAGGCGGAAACTCTTCATGAAGCCACCATGGGGGAAGTTAGCGGTCTCTGTTGAAGGGGTGCACGTCCATTACTAATTCACCACTGACCCAGTCAACCTTCAGTGATCAGGTGCCGCTTCCTACTGCATTAAAAGTCCCGCCCCATTGAATATTTACCAGCAGGGAGAGGGTGCTCCTCAAGCCAAATTTTGCATAAGCCTTCTAAATATTCTACGAGAGGATACTCCCTATTGTTAATAGCAAAGCTGAGAGGTGAGAGGGATTTGTTTAGATCTGAGGGGGCAGAGATTTCGGGAACGAATTAATTTATTTATGGCTGACCCTCATCAAGTATTGAGTATTCCACAATATACTCAACAGTCTGGTGTGGAATACTCAAAATTCTGCAGGGCCAACCTAAACTATATCTGAGCATTCCATATTTAATTAAGTATTTACATCAACAATAGTAAACGGCTGGCTTATGATACATCGGAAAAGGGGTGGGTGAGGGGGAGTTTATTCATCAAATTTACATCATTAATTATTTAACAGCGCTTATGTTAAAAATTTAAAAAAAAATCTATCGCGAAGGAGCTGTGTGACCTAATCATTACCAAGTTTAATTAAAAGTGGATATAAATAACAAACACTAGCGAATTTTAATTTCCCTCCCAGAGATTATAATTAACGTAAAATGAGAAATTAAACTATAATGTTCTGCGATAAATGCAATTAAATTAGATTTCAACAGTAATAGTTCAATAAATTTGACAACAATGAAAACATTACAATTCTAATTAAAGATCTACCTACAAATTCCCCTTCTCAAATATTCGATTTCACCTTAAAATGAATTCATTAGAGGGCTTGCAATAAAATGCCTAAACACTGGTTTCAATTTCATATTTTTGGAAACTAATAATAACAAAGTTGTCTACATTGTTAATTATTGGTCTCCTTCTAAACCCCCTCCCCACCCCTCCAGAGTGATTTTGAGCATAAACGGAAAAAAAGCCCAAATATCGATTATATTTTCATTACTCTATAAGGACGGGACGTACAAGCTACAAAGTGTACCATAATTTCCTTTTCACGTGTGTTACACAAAGCACACAACCATTGACTCTAAATATCATGTAATACCGACTCGACTGAGCATCTTAAAAGATGGTTTATGTATTTTTTTGTACACTTTTAGTAAATAAGTTATAAGGTTGTTTTTTTTATAGAGCGATATTTACTATGAGTTAATATCTGTTATAGCAATAGCGTGGACCATAAGAGTATGAACCAACCAGTCCATGCTTGAAGAGTTTATATCGTTGCAGTTTCTACAAGAAATTTCTGTAAATCCACAAAGGAAAACAGAAAATGAGAGCTAAATGTAGCCCTTGAACTGTCCCCTTGAGCTCCTATTAATACCCTTTTCCGCATCCTTTCGCCCTTTGGCCGGTGGAACGTGTAATTTGATAATAAGGTTCCACCCCCGTTTCGTCCTTCTTAACTTCCTTATTCCACACCTTTCCCTGGTCATTCCTCTTCCCGGGGTTACTTATCGCCCCGATGGAATGTCGGTTGGAGCTTCACACCTTCAAGAAAGTAAACTCATTGACCGATGTCCCTGATGGGTTATAAGAAAGGGTAAAGAGAAAGGGTGCATCTTTCCAGACAGGAGTGCACGGGAACGACGTGCGGTTCAAAACAAACTTGAGAATGCAAGTTGTAAGTGCGTAAGTAGGAGATCTAACTTAACGTCTTACGTTAAGGATACAGCTAACATCTAAGGAATTCAGCTGGTCAAAATGGTTTCTCACTCAATAATTTTGTGCAGAATTAATTCTAAATTTATAACAAATGAAAGAAAAATTACCTTCACTAATACGATGAATACATGTAATTCATTGCACTATATATATATNGCGATAGATATATATAAACATAAAAGTTATTTTACATTATATACACCATTTTTTACGGACAATATTATAAAATTCCACAGTGTGCGATCGGTAAAGATCTGTCGACATTTTTCAAAATTTGTATCCTTGTATTAATGTAGAATGAGATAGTTTCCAAAAATGATAAATGTTGGATAATGACATTTATTAGTCCTTATTGAATACATGAAAATTTAATATTCGCAGTAATAATAATGAAGATTTGATTAAATAATCAGTTCTCCCTCTAAGCCCCACTTAGAAGGAGAACTGATTATTCACTACACTCCCACCCGCTTACTCATTTTAGTTATTAATATCGCAATCATGAATCTGTTTTATATTTTAAAATAAATGGACTCGACCAATTTTTATAGCGAGATACTGAAGTATTTACTTTTAGTATGCTCCTTACTTTTAGTTTTTCAACAGAATGAATATTACAAAATTACATTTTATACCAATTTAACCTATAAGGTTAAAAAAATAAGCATTTAACATAAAAATTTGTTTTTTCAGAAATTTGGAAAATAGTGAATAAATGGTTTACTTTACGAAAAAATAAAAATATTTACTTTCACATGATAACTTACTTATATGAATATATGGTATTCACAAAACAATAGGAAACACACAAAATTATGTATTTTTTGGGAAAACAGTTTTTAAGAATCTTTAATCCCCCTCAAAATCTAGAAATGGTAAAATAAAAAAGTTATTGAAAATTTCTATGACATGTAAGATCAGCAAATTTTTGATTTTAACTGCACTAAACTAGTTATGCCGAATTGAAAATGTATTCAAACTTGGTCTGTCCCTACTCCAAACCTTTTCATTCACCTCAATAACGATATGCCAACAAATGTTAGTTGCACATTTAAATATAAATTGGGATTTAACAGTTATTAATATAAATAAATAAATTACTATGTACATACCCTTGGTCCCCGTTCTCCTTTTTCTCCTTTTATAGCTCTTCCAAATGTGCCAATCTCTGAAAATGGAAATATTGTAAATAAATTGTAGGTAAACTTAATTGATGATAATTTGAATCATAGTTTGAAAAAAATTCAAGGGTCATATTGATAATGGTAATATTTTAAATAAACACACCATACTATATCTATGGATACATATATTAAATTGTGTGTATTTATACATTTAAAAAAATCTAAATTAGATTATTAGATATTTTTGTTGGGGTTCGGTCAAGGTAGATACAAAAAAATTTTTTTTAAGAATATTTATTTTTTAAATTATCTGCCAACTTTTCGGCTTACATTGTAAGCCATCTTCAAGGCTTACTATCATGAAGGCGACAGGGGACGTAGTGCCACCAAGATCCCATTTTCATAACTCGTCCCTTCTCGCCGTCATGATAGCCCTGAAGATGGTTTACGATGTGTGCCGAAACGTTAGCAAATAATTTAAAAAATATACATTTATTAAAATTTGTATTTATTTGGATTTACCTTGACCGAACCCCAACAAAAAAACATATAATAATAATATCTACGGTAAATAAAAAACTTTCCATCTAAATTAGATTATTTTTCCACCATTAAACGTTTTTTTAAAAACGTAACTAGTTTTTAAAGATAATTTACTAAAACTTAATCTTCAGTTCCCTGAGAATTTGTAAAATGTTACTTATTGCACTTGACCTTCCATTAACGCATTCCATTGAATAATTTTTATGGATTTCTATTTCAAGATAGTACTATTATTTTATTTTATATCACAAATATTATGTCTGTCCAAATTGAGAGTTTTTGACAAAATTGTGTCACACAAAACTGTGTGATAAATAAATTACATGATTCACACGATGTATCCAAATTATAATGTATATTTAAATTTCTGGAGATGGATATTTTATTCTATATTATACTCTGCATGAAATATTTTATTTGAATGTACTGAGGGGAAATGTATTGCATGTAAAATAGTAGGGTACTCACCCTGTGGTGGAGAAGGCGGCAAGGGGTGGACGGGTGGCGGCGGGGTCACGTCAAAATCACCGCCAGAACCTTCATCCTGCAACAGAAGAGATGGGCAGAGGTTAGACATCATCCCTCTGAGTCAGACGTCCTACGGTGTCGTCGTCTAACTTGTCAGAGGGCGGGCGAGAGGGGTAGGGGGTTGAACTTAGAACTTCTGGAGTCCCCCCTCACCCCTCTAAACCCCGCTCCTTCTCTACAGAGAAGCCAGCCAGTCGCCTCGAGAGCCAGTCTGCGGGCTTTTTAAGATATTCCTCTCAGGACAACTTGCCTATCGTCAGCAAGTTTTCGCGGAGATATGGATCGAAGGAAAGCTAGAGAAGGAGAGGGTGGGAAAAATGAACAGGAAAAACTCTCACCTTGCCTGTTAGTTAAAACTTTTACGTAGGAAGTAAGAACAATGGAATATACAACTGCATTTCAGTCACTGCGCCGACTAACGTTACTGAATAATGTGAAAACTGATAAATTTAAATAATATTTTAATTATCAATTTACTAAAATTCAATTACAACATTTACTTACTTTACTTTTTAACACGATTAGTGGTTGGTTGGCTATCAAATATTATACATGAAAAATTAATTAAGGATTAAGAAAAATACCATACTCCAAAATTATATTATTTTATTATTGGCGACGTTTCGACTTAACTAGTAAGTCATCATTTATCTCTTTAACTGTAAACACAATGCTTAAATTTCTTTTGTCGGTAGCAGTTTCATTTAATTTATAAAATCACAGTGATTATACCACGAATTTAAATTTAGGCACAATATTGATAGGAGAGTTGAAATAAAAAATAAATTAAATTGTGTTCAAAACCTTCAAAGTGTGTGTAGCACAATAAATACAAATAAGTTAGGCTACGAATGCATTATTTATTTCTATATCTTAGCGCATTACTCATATGATTTATTGGAGCATTACCATGTTAAGAGAAGCATATGAAGAAGTTCCTGGAGAGCTTGAGGGAGACATTCCTTCGTGTAGGACTTGTCAGTCTACAATGTTCCTAACAGTAAGAAATACCGACACGATACCCTTCTTAACAGGTCTGGATTTCTGGGAAGGTAGTGGTGTATGCTCACTTTTAAAAACATATACTTTGCTCTGAGTTATAATAGGAACATCAGAGTAATAAATTCATGTACCATCCCTTGTTATTATACAGTTTACAAGGGAGACTTTCTCATTCTTAAATTCCATTGCTATTTTTCAGTACCATGGTACAACAATCTTGGAGCAGCAAAAGAGTACAGATTTTTCTAATTTGAAGCTGAACGTGAAGAATGCTATGACCTGCTGATGCATTAGTGACGTAGAATTCATCATATCTGTCGATAGGTCACTTCAATTTTCCTGAAGCAATTTTCTACAGGAAATCATTTCAAACAATTAATGAGAGGGAATAGAATATAAAAAACTATCTGTCCCAGCCAGGAATCGAACCTGGATCTCCTGCTATCCGGGCCGGTGTACTTGCCAGTTATACTACCAGGACGCGTCAGTTGTCTATTATATTCCCTCTCATTTATTGTTTGAAATTTACATGGGATAAAATACCACAACCAAATTAAATATTTATACAGGAAATAATGTTTTCTTCAGTCACTTATGGATAGCCCTTAAAATCAAAATCACTCCTTTCAACCGGTATCAGCCGAACAGCGTCGTATCGTCTTCTACAGGGATAGATTGCATTCCCTTCAAACACTGTACTAAAAAGAAGCCACGAGAAAGTTGTATGGCTCGTATTCAACTTCATATAAGAATGACGTATTCGATAACTGTCACTAGCACAGCCAGAAGAGAAATATCTCTAGCCAAGAAACATTTCGCTATAAGTGGAACAAATCTGTACGATGTGGGAAACTCACCGTTTCCGGCTTGTCACGTCACTCGTTTTGGTAAACTTCACTATATACTATTTGCTAAACAGTAATGAGTATGTTAATGTGTGTATATGTGAGTGATCGCTTTTACTGACAAGTGACTTGATAAATTTGTGTATTTAAAAATAACTAGTATGATGTAGGTTGCAGGGAGAAAGTTTAAAAATTATACTTCGATATTTAATACTTTTTTAGGTTTAAAAAAATACATTGACATTGTGAAAAGACTTGACACAATTGTGTCACACAAAAGTGTGTGATAAATAAATTACATGATCCACACGATGTATCCTAATTATAATGTATATTTAAAGAATTATAATAAAAGATTAAAGAATTACTTTAATGGGACTATATTGAGAGTTGTGTCACTGGTCACCTTCTCTCTTCATGTAACTTTCATTAATGCCTTTTTTTTCTATTATTCATTGTAATCAAATTACAAAATGTTTTTATTTATTTTTAACAGAATTGAATATGTAAATAAGGTTATGAAACAAAATGGGAATATATTTTGAACAACTTGAATATAACTCTATGTACAGAGATGTTTTCTTACATAATTTCCCCTAATAAGCCTCTACATTATTTTTATATGAATTTCTCATATAATTTTTTGTTATTTTCTTCATTATTATTTACCGCAAACTAAAAATAGAACTTATTGTAATGCATTTACTGTTTCTTCTTCCTGGTTGGACCGTGTCAAGTGGTTATTATTTGCCGAGCTTTTGTACATCATTGTAATGCAGTTATTATGTTTGTGTTTTAGGTTAAATAGCTAATTGAAGAAGTAAAAGTTAGAATATGAAGATATGAGACAAAATATATGTAAATGATTTCAACTGTTATGTATCATAAACAATTGAATTAATACAAAATAGTAAAGTGTAATACGATTTATTAATATTATATAGTCAAATTTTATGGAAATGAATTATATTCATAATGTAAACGAACGCTTACTATAATAAACTTAAAAACAATATTTTGATTGATGATAAATCCAAATATATTTAGTTTCGCATAATAAATGTTATATTTGAAGATATGTCTCTTATTTGAGGATAGAATAATGGGGAAATTCGTGTGGGACTCGGGTGGGTGACTCCTCGCAGACAGGATGTGGGAAAATATTGGATTTTGTGCATCGATAGCTGAGGGTAGGAGCCTCGGGGGATGTACTCTCGACGAGCCGGTTAAATAATTAAAAGCCTAACGTAATCCAATAAATTACTACATCACTCAGTCAGCTGTTAACAGCCCCGCCAAATTCGATAGACCAATCAGGTGGCGCTGACAGGTCTGAGTTAGTCATGCTCAAGAGCTCATTACCAATTAACCGCGAGGGTGACTAAAGTGACCTTAAACTTAGTAATGACTTCTGAATATTCTAGGGGGCGAAAGACGGACGAGAAAATTATCTTTGGCAGAATCTTGGTGGGAACGACGCGCTATTCATTTTTTTTTTTTTTTTTTTTTAAAAAAGGGTAAGGGGAGTATGACGAATTTAATCTTAAAAAAGCAAGGACAAATCTGGCTTTAGTCCGATAGGGAAAGAAAGACAGGGGTGCTCATTCTACCAAGATACATATAACGAATACAAATTTACATAAAACAATATAATTAAGAGATTAGAAAATTACATAATACACCTATTCTATAAAATTTTAAATATCACTAAAATAAAAATAAAAAACCTTTAATGAGGTGCACATTTAATATCCTTCATAAAATCTAGTTTTGTTAATTTGAGGAGCCCAAAGTGGAATCAATATCATTAACAACCTCTATCTAATGAGTTTTCAGAAAAGCTCCAAAAACAAAGAGAAAAAAAAATTATCAGTTACGATTTCTATCACAATAAAGACAATTGATGAAGGTGATAATAAAAATTAAGTAACTAATTAAAATATTTCCGTCAAAAGAGTTTTTGACCGTAAAGATTATTAGTACAGAATTTGTTAGGGTTCTATCAAGGTTGTTCCAAAAGAAAAAAAAATGTTTTTTTTTCTACTAATAAATTATACATAATACTCTTATATGATATATAACATATTTGTCACCGGGGCAGCGTTAATTTAGCATGTTTTTTTTATATTATTGAAAATCGACAAAAATACGAGCGACATCTGGGAATGAGGATGGACTCAATATATTCCTAGTTACATAATAAATAATATATTATTTAATTTGACATAAAAGTAATAAAAACTAAGATGATTATTACATTTTTTTTTTAATACTCTCTTTTCACTTACGTGGTTTCAAATATTTAGGTCATCGACCGGTGGGCAAAACAAGGCATATATTCCAATATATATTATATATATATATATATGCGGCCGTAGTTTTAGTGCAGTGACGTGTTTTGAAGATACATCATCATCATTGATTAAAAAGATGTGCAAATTTTTGAAAAGTCCTATCACGAGAACTGCTTGATTTCCTTCTTGGAATATAAAATTTTAAGCCAACAATATCGTCTATGTAATCCAAAAGAGTTAACAGTTCAAAACTAAAAGTACCTTCAAAATAATAAATCTATGAAATGTAGACAAAATTTATTGCCCCGGAGCTATTTAACTAACTCCTCCATTAGGAAACTTAGAGGTATAAAGTACCAACTACAAAGCTATTATTTTGTAATTCAGAAGAATTCCTGGCCACATAGTGAGCGTAATATATTGGGAACTCGAGAACAGTAATATATTTATGTAGGAGACGGGACAGTTCCTAAAATGGAAACTTTTAATGACAGCACTTAAAAGTTGTAATTCAAAAATAATCGCCCCCATATCTCTTCAAGTCCAGCAGCCATTATGTAAAACTACACCATAGACCCTAGGAATTAATAAACTGAAGCTAATCCAGTTCTTTGTCAATTCAAGCATAATAATAATAATAAATAGCTTACATTTTTTTGATATTAGAAATATTTGTTTAGACAAAAACAATATAAATATATGTAAAGTTTTTTCCGGGTTGGACCGTGTAAAGTTTTTGATGGTTGCCGAGCTTTCGCACATCGTGTGATGGCTACTTCAGGGCTGAATAGAGAATGAGAGCTGTCTTCAAATCCAGGGGTATTTATACCCGGCGCTGTCCGGTCCTTGGGCGAAGCCTGTCTTCCCATTAGTTGATACTGTTTTCCTGCTCGCTGATTGGCTGGATCCTCTTATCGATTGGTTGGACCCTCTTATCGATTGGTTGGACCCTCTTATCGATTAGTTGGACACTCTTATCGATTAGCGCTGGTTTCCAATTCTTGCTGAGCCTGTATCCATCCTCCCTGTTGATATTCCTAGGATTTTTCGCTATTTCGAAGGCTTCTCTGATGGACCGTCGATAGCAAAACTTAACACGGTCCAACCCGGAAAAAACTTTACATACATCTGATGACTGTGGAAGCCTACGTGAACATAAATATAAATATATATTTCACCGATTTTATAAGTCCAATTAAAACTTAATAATTAACGTATATTAAATTTGTTAATCTTTTTTCTTTATTTTTATATGTACATTATTGTGTTCTTACTAATAATACTAAACAATAATAATAATAAGAATGCATCATTGCGTTCAAAAATTGATTTTAAATCAATGAAGCCTTTTTATTTTGTAAATCCACGTAAAGAAACAAGTTCCATATTTTCTATATTTATATAATAAACCATAATGCTAGATAAAAGTATTGTATGACAATTGTCGTTGAGTATGTGTTTACAGCGAGATGTTTTTCCCTGCCTAACGTCTGATAAAAGTCGAATATGCATAATAACAATATAGAATTTAAAGCAATTGATATTGAATTAATAAAAAAAAGTTTTGATTCGTATTATTCATATGATCGCAGCTGTTTTACTTAATATTTCAATTTGTATGAAGATTATGCAAATGTTTTTTTTTTAAGTTAATAAAATGTATTATCACGTGCTCCTTGAAGATTATAGATAAGTGCTTAAATTCAGCGAAATCATTATAAAATTTTTTAATAACATCTAATATTGAACATAAAAAATTTAAGAGTGAGTATTTTACTTTATATTTATTACAAAATAAACAATGAAAAGTAGAAATAAATTCCTGTAATTATTGACAAATTGTCAACCATTTGGGAGCCTCAAGCAAAATTATAAAACAATAGAAGTCAAGTACTGCTTAAGTACTTATTTTATGGAAAGATTCAAGAATACTCTTTTCTCCTCTTCAGCCTTAAAAGGCAATCCTTAAAAACGGAGTCAAAAATAATAAAAATAATTACCGATTAGGAGACAAATTGGATTGGTAGATACTTTTTTTTTTTTTTTTTTTAAATTATTGACGATGAAATTAAGCTATTCACGTTTATACTATGGTTCTAACACAACAATTATTTTGACGGAACAGTTTTCACTCTAGTCTGTCTCCTAATGTAGTTTTTAACTTAATAGAAGAAAAATCAGGTGCTTTACGATATAAGGCCTTTAATGCCTGTTTAAATCCGTCTTCCTTCTCAGCAGGAGACAAATCCCTCTGGATTGCTACTCGCAGAATCCTTAAGAGCCATGTAGCTTCTACTCCCTTGCGTCGAGAAGATGGCTCCTGGGCTTCTTCTGTCAGAGGTGTTTCCCCAGCACCTCAAGCAAACATTTACTCCTCATTCAGATCCCTTAGACCTGTCCAATACCATGGAGACTGAGGAGTCTCTGGACATGCCTACATTTATACCACATCCTCCAATAGCTCGTTATTTCTGTCAATCGCAATGAGAACAACAAGGATGGCAATTCTGCTTACTTTAATTCGCTCCTTAAGTAACACGTTCAAAAGACAGTCACGCAACAGCTGCGTAACCTAAACAGACTTCCTATGATGGAATGATGGACATATGTAAGAGTCATTGACTAATTTGATCCGGTTAAAAGAGTACTGAACTGGATTAAATCACTTTCAGGCGCGCTCTAAACCGTTCACTTGGGAATAATGAGGGAAGAGCTGAATGTTATATGTTGTAGTGACATACAGTTAGAATACATTAATTAGCAATTGTTAATTAATAAATGAATAAATCAAAATGCTGATTGTTATTCATCATGTTGAATTATTAATTTATTAACAATGTAAATTTTAGTGATAATACATGTTTCTAGCACGAAGAAAATTGCTTATGATAATGTAAGAGCAGAGATGAAGAGCATTTTTTTCTTTGGCTTGTTTGAGTCAAAATTATCTCGTAAATACAGAGAAATTAAGTGAGTACAGATACATTTTGATAAGGTTAAAATTATCATTGAACATGAAGAATAAAATAGAAGTGTCATGCAAAACTCTTTTCAAAGGATGTGAAATTTTCACTAGTCATATTCTCCCTAAACTTTCTTAAAATAGTACAATAAAAAAAACTCTTATTGTTTTATAACTCACGGCAATGCTCACTATTATAAAGCAAGAGAAAAAATAAGTATAAAGGTTATTAAACACAACACCAGCTTTCATGTTCGGCTGATGTAATATTTGCATGCCGTCTTGTAAAATTATTATACTTATCTAAAGGAGAAAGTAAAAAATTTAAAAACGAATCCTTTTTTTTTTTTTTTTTTTTTTTTTTTTTTACAAATTAGTTTTAACTCGTCTGTTTCCCTTACTAACCTCTCCTCAGAATCAACAATTTCGCGTTGTTATTAATGATTTAGCTCAGAGCTTTTACTGTTTTTATCAATTTGGTTCTTTATATTCCGTAATCAGCTCTTCCTAACCGCTTATTTTTTTTTTTTTCAAGTGGGGAGTAAGAGGTAGCCCTTTCCAAAATGAAGAGCAAAATGACTTTATTTATTATAGTTAAGAAAATACTTCAAGGGCATAACTTTGCACTCAGAAACTTCTCACATGATTATTTTTTTTATTTTATTTTTTTATTTTATTTTTTTTTTGTCTATTACTCTTTCTTACCTTCTTCAATGAAACATAGAACTCTGCATAGAGTACGCAGCTCCAATTTGAAGATGATAAATTATAATTTTTTTTTTGTTTGTTATGGTATTTAATTCAACATTAATTTTATACAATAAATACAAAGGAATAGAGTAAAAAAAATTCCCTTGCATTCATTGTATAAAATTACTGTTAAAAATAATGTTGCATTTATTGTATAAAATTCTATTCCCTTGAATTTCTCGTATAAAAATAATGTGGGATTAATACCACAACAAATACAATATTTAAACAAAAGAAATAAAAGCAAAAAACGAGAGTCTAATAAATAACTGACAATATTAGCTCCCATATATTCGTCTTACTCGGGAGTTTAGACTCTACGTAAAGTGCGGGGAATTTCATGAATTATCTCACTAGCCTGGATAGTGCAAATGTTAGCATGCCAGCCCGGCAAGCAGGAGATCCGGTTTCGAGTCCCGGCTGAGGTAGTAAGATTTTTTTATTCTATTCCTTTGCATTTATTGTGTAAATTATAATTTGTGTTGAGGGACTAGAATTTGTTGAGAGAAGAGTTGTTTTGTTGTTAGTCAGTTCCACAAAAGATGGCACATGCCAAAAATAATTATTTTCCATGTACTGAAAGCTATGTAAGTTATAAATTATAAATAAAAATAAATTAAATTATGAATAATTATAAATTTGACATTGATGCAAAGGGTGTGAACATGCTTTGGTGGGTCAACTATTGCTTTACCCATAGTTATCTAGTAAATTTTGGTATATTTGTTATTTCGAAAGTGCCTTTTTTGGAAAATTACAAAATGCCTTATCTGTTGACTAATGTCTAGCCCTAAGTCGCTCTGAATCTGAAAGCTGTTCCTACGGCTTACTCTGTCCGTAGTTGGAGGAGTTGAGTCGGCAGACGGGGGTGAGAATGAAGGGGTGCGGTAACCGCAACTCAACTGGAAGCCCCCTTCCACCCCTACCTGTAGCGATCATCTGCAAACAAGACCTCAGAGCATTCTCCCGAGAACTCTATCTCACGAGTTTTCCACATAAATCGACACCCAGCGTAATCTATATAATAGGAGTAAATATATATTTCGAATATTTTTATCTTGCAACATCTTTGGAAAAAGTTGCTTATGAAGGAAAATATTTAAGAATGTATATTTGTCTTAAACTTTTTTTATTCTAATAAATACTATTAGATAATACATATCCCTAAAAAGTATTATAAAGAATATAGACTACAGTATTTATACTAGACTAGCAGAAATGTTCAATATAATATAAATATTACCAATTTTAATTACCCATAAATAAAATTTTAAAACTTCCTCCCTTATAATTTCTACTTTTGAAATGTTTACAGGTATATATATNACTACATATTTAAATTTAAATAATTTATATATTTACATTCATGTTTATATTCGTGGGAGCAAAATTATTAGTTATGTCTGTAATGAAATGTCTATTATATATAGTCTTTCATACTTACATATTGATTTTAATTTAATACACTATTGATGCTATTAATGTTGTTTCTTTTTGGAATGGTGTAGTATCAATTTGTTTTCTGTACTACGAAACTAGGGAATTCGAAAAATTTTAACGTATTAAAAAAATGGGAAAGAGAAAGGAGGAGAGGGATGAGGGAAGAAGGGATGGAAAGATAAGGAGGGAGGGAGGATGGGAGAGAGGGAGAGTGAGATAGAGAGAGAGAGTGAGTGAGGGAGAGAGAAGTATATTACGTTCAATGCTTTTGTTGAGAACAATAAAAGTCATCATCAGATTAAAAGTTTTATCGTGTTTGCTTTGAGGACAAATAGCTTGGAATTACAAGGCGTGCTCAGTTTATTATGGCGGGGAGATAATTTCCCAGTGCCCGACCTAAAATTTGTCCATTATATATTTTCTAGTGAAAACAGGGACGCCATGTACATGTATGTTTATCAGTTCCTCGTCCATTGTATCCCTATGAACAGCGTACCTGGGCAAACGCATGTAGTTCTGTTCCATTATCTGGCCGGAGGAAATTATTCAAAATCATAATGAAAAGACAATGAGTAACATGTACATTGCTGTGTAAACGAGTGAAATGTATCAGCTGAATAAAAGGACCAGATGCCCCAGGATGTTGGAAAGAGTTTTGTTTATCAGAATCTAATGGATTTCCATGAGGCCCTGATGAGATATTACACATATGTGGACCCACTCCTACAAAATGTTAATACAAAATATTTGTGATCCGGCGCGATATAAGGATCGTAACTTTTATTTTCGAGGATCTGAAAAGTCGGTAGTTAATTGGTTATGTCATCCTTGGAAGCAACCCTGGCTGTCTTTCAGCGAGACACGAAGCGCTCCTCGGGGAAGGAATACTGATGTGGCTGGGGGGAAGGAAAACGACGTTCCACGTCTGCAGAAAGCATATCCTTTCAGAGGATTCTCTTCTGTCGGAGTAATCAGGCCAGCTCAATGACCAGTCCAGAGGGACAGTCCCAAACCAGCTCTCGATCCCCCTTGAAAGCGAATCTCTGCCTCCATCTCAGCCCGAGGTCCAATTTTTCTCCGCAGGATTCTGTTTCGTCCTCATACTATACCAAATTCACTTCATCACATTGGTTCCTTATCCCTTTAACACCACATCCGTCCTCATTTGAAATGCTTAGCAGACATAAAAAGTAAAAAAATAATAAATAAATAAAAAAATAAAANCAATAAAATACACTAAATATATAATATAATTGCTTCGTATTTAAGCTAAATAAAAAAAAAATAAAAAAAAAGCTTTTAAGAATATTGTTTTCGTTGAGGTATTTAATCTCAAGTAAATTTTTAAACAATACGAGAACTTAACTACTCCCGGTACGAGCGCTGGGAATTTAAAAATTTATCTGGCTAGTCTCTGTGGTGTAATTGGCTAACGCGCTTGCCCAGATCGTAGGAGATCCAGGTTCGAGCCCTGGCTGAGACAGATAGATTTTTTATTCTATTTCCTTGCATTTATTGTATAAAAGCTTTTAAATTTTTTGTTAATTAATAGCTTGTCGTCTATGTATTTTTAAAAAATTGTATTACTTTTTTTCTAGAAAACATTATATTTAGTTTTATTTGTTTTTGAAAAAAAAAAAAACTCACACTTCCAGTTTATATAATATTCCGTATTTATACAATCGAATGTATTAAAAATAGCATGTAAATAAAGCTCTATTTACTGAATTAAACATTTATTGATTATTAAAAAAAATTAAGGTCTTTAGTAGGAGTAAGTGCCCAGTAACCCTAATCTCAGAAAATTTAGGCATTAGATCCCTGGAGGTCACGTAACCATCTTCTTTTTATTAGGCGGGGAGGATTGTGTTCAATCATCACATCACACTAATTGATGTGTTCAAGCTTTAGATTAAGACGACAAAGATTGAACACATCAATTAGTGAGGATTAGGATGTAATGTTTCAAAACGGGATTAATGCCTCAACTAAGATGTGCTAATCTAGAACCCAAATTCCCCGATTTTACAAATGCAATCCTTTCCATCCAAAGTTCTAAGAATAATTACATACGCTACATATTATGAATTCAACTCTACCTTTAATCACTACTTTAATATTCCTTCGTCCAAGACCTTATCTACACCTGCTTCACACTCATCCACAGCAGAGTTCCATTTCACCCTAATCCCGTGCCCAATCTCTTTCGCTGGACTCCAATCCTTACAACCCTCTTCGACGACGAAAACAAAGATGAGCTCTCGACCTCTCGGCCTCTTGGGCCTTGACGCCTAAATGTATTGGGAGTGGGGTCAATGGACTTCATTTACCTGGAAATATTATTTTTGGACAAATGTATATTATACTAAACCACCAAATTACGAGGTGTTTTATTACCAGAAAGTAATAAATAAAGACTTTTAAAAAAATATATATTAAAAAGTTTGCCAAAATATAGCACATAATTGGCTTAATGCGCATTCCCGTTCTAAAAAAATGAAAGGTTGGAAGGGAAAGTAGGTCATCAGTATGGAGTGTTAAATATGATAATGACAAGACTCCATAAAAAAAACCTGCACTTTTCGAGAACATATGGTCTATTTTACAGAAATTTTTTTGTAGGATAGAGTTCCAAAAAAAGGTATAGTTCTGTTGAAATGGGTACAGAGCAGTACCGTGGATACGCGCCACACAAATACACTAAATATTTCCAATTAAGATGTTACAATAACTGGAAGAAGTTTTCTCTCAGATTTAAAGAAAGATTTCTTCTAGAAAATACCTCGTTTTAGAATAGGACAAGATTGGTGATCTGTTTAGAGTTCCGATGGACTGATCAGTGAGCCATGTTATTAAATTTCCGTAAATAAGGACACAATAATTTGTGTCCCACGAATTCCGGGTATATTATTCTATATTGTAAATGATAGCTAATAATATTAATAATGTTGAAAGTTGATTAATGGAGATTTCAGCCCATTAATAAATTATTGAGGCCTTCAAAGTTTGACGACACGTCATTGACACAATCGGGTCAATATTGATGCGATCTTAACCAGAAGTCATCAATAATATACTTTCGGACCGTGAAAGCCCTGATAATAATAATTGAATACCTCTACATACTAATTAATACAGTATATTCTACAGTAAATTATTCAAAATGTTAATAACACTTTATTGTCCAGAAGAAAACAACACGCAAAAAGATTTATAAACCTCAAAAGTGTTGAGTATATTTGAACGAATAATATATAATTATTTAACTGATAACTGATGATCAGTTATGATTTAGTCACCTTTGAGCAGGAGTCTCTTTCTCCCTATTACTCTATTCGCCTTGATGAAGGCCTGAAACTCAGGCCGAAACGTTAGCGAATGAAACACCTTTTTTTTTTTTTTTTTTTTTTTTTTTTTTTTTTTTTTTTTTTTTTTTTTTTTTTTTNGAGTTCAAAGCTCCAATGATCTCAGCAGTCTAAGCAGAAAAAAGAAAAAAGTTTAACTTCATAGTTCTTGGGATGAGGGAAACACTCAGGAAAAAAAATTGTGGGTGGGATAGAAAACCTAAAGGAATGTTAATATGTCCAGGTCAAATCTCTCAATCAACTCATCTAAAAACCGAAATGTGCAGTATAAAATATATTACAAGTCAGAAGAAACATACCTGACCTCTCTAAATATTTGCTAAAGTGTACATATTTAAAAATTAAATATCCAGGTACAAATATTGAAGCATAACCAATCAAGTTCAATAAAAGTCTGTGCATCCAAGAAAACTTGAAACTTCCATCATCCAATTCAGCAGACCCATCAGAATGAAATATTGGTGATACGAAGTAAAGAAATACAACAGTAGAGAGAATAATAAAACTAAAAAAAAAAAAGAAAGAATACTTGACCTAGTAAATCATTCAAATTAGGTTTATAATCTCAGAAAGAACCACAATCATAAGCATTATCTCACCAAATTACGATTTCTGGTCCATTATAGGCCATTTGATAACAGTAATTATATAGCGATAAGGCTTTTTTTTCTTTTTTTCAATATATCTTATATAAATGTAAGCCAAAACTTATTAGAAAGAGTATAACATATACTACAACTATTTGAAGGGAGGGTTTGAAGAGACTGATGACACCCAGCTCTAACCTGAGAAAGAGGCTTCAGTGGGGTTATATAGTGTTCTTACGTCACTATATCACGACTACCTTTCACAACGAGCTAAGAAGCGTGAGGAGTCCTCAAGGAGTCCTCCCTTTCCATTGGGTCCTTTGTCGATAGAGAAAGCATGGATGATTGTTATCAAAGAATTGAAAAAATGAATGTTATCAGAGTTTTGTTGCAACATTTAATTGACCTTGAGTTTGTGGTTAGTTTTTCTTAGCTGACACTAGTACTTTCCTTGTTGTAGTAGACTCTCTGTAAGGTAATCCAGCTACTCCTCTGATCTGCTAGGAGAATTCTAGAAATGTCGTCAATTTTTCACCGACTACACTTAATAGAAGTGAAAAATATAGTCAGTTAAAAGCGTTCTTAATTTTTAAAATAAAGAAAAAAGACTCGGAATTAAAGCTTCTTTTTGCAAACCGGTTGATTATATCGTTAAAGTATGAATTTGGTTGAAGTGCAAGGAGAGGGAATTTAGAGGAAGGCTAAATTAAAAAACGATCAATATTGCTGTCAGAGTTGAAAAGAAAATGATTGAACTTTATGTATGTGAAATGTTATTTTATAATATTATTACGAAAAATCTATGTGCTGGAAAATAGTTAATAATATAATTTCAAGTGTTTATTGAACTCCCTTATTAGAAAGATACATATGTATTTTAAATGCGGTATTTAGACTTTCTTTGCAAACCGTTGAGAATAATTTCAATTTTGCTAGAAATTGGATTAGGAAGAATTGTAACTGTAATCTTCGTTATTATTAGCACTAAGTAAAATTAATAGGTATAAAATGTAATTTTACAACATTCATGTTTTGTTAATTTCTGCGAAAAACAGGGTTGACTTTCTCCACTCTTTCTTCTCAGACAGTCTAGAGCCAGCCTTAGTGGGGGTATTTTTTACTCTCATTGCTTGCCATTATTTTTGCCTCTCTTTAACAAAATTGGGGGAACCAGGCTATTTAATGCAGCTCCTACGTGATATACTTTCATTCTTGTAATTATATCTTCATACAAAAAAAAAAAAAAAAAATGAGTTTATTTCATTCCATTTTTTGTATATAAACTGTACATTTTGCATATTTTTTCCTCATTTCTTATAAAACAAAATAATAATAAATGTCAAATGACAAATGAAAAGCTATTAAATTGAATTAGAATTATGAAATATTTTAAAAGATGGAAATATTTTGCTTATTAAATCTATTTTAGAAATTGTTGAATTATATTTTGGAGTTTCCACCACACAACTTTACTATTAGTTTTTTAGTAAAAGAAATTTTAATAGTAAAGTTGTTTAAAACTTTTTAGTTTAAAAATAAGTAACTTTTACATTACATAAAAATAAGTAACTTTTACATTACATAAAAGTAAGTATATTTTATTACAATAAATTTAAGGTTAAACAATATAATGAAGATTTATTCTTATTCTTAGTTTTAAACTTTTAAATTAAATTTTACGTTCATCGTAAATCGTAAAAATGATCGAGGTGAAACTTATTTTCAATACTTTAAATTTTACACTCTGGATGAGACTTGCAGATAAAACAGAACATGCCAAAAAATATTACGGCGAGCCTAATTGCTAAACATTTGTCAATAAAATGACGCTATAGGCGTGTTTTTTTTCTTTTTGTTTCATTGGTCTAAACGCAATTAACTAATTTATAATTATTTTTATTTGTGGTCTTTAATCCCACAAAAATTTAAATGAATGGAAGTGAATAGAATAAAAAAACTGTTCCAGCTAGGGCCCGAACCTGGATCTCCTGACTGGGACAGTTATGTAGACTTTCTATTCTATTCCCTTGCATTAATTGATTTAAATTTACGTGGGATTAAATACCACAAATAAAATTAATATTTATAAATGAAAATAAAAAGTAAATTACGAGAGTCGATAAATAGCTTGGCAATCCTTCGAGCATAAGAAGATGTATTCGTCTTTCTCGTGGGTTAGACTCTCGCTAGTTTGTTGGGAATTTAATAAGTTATCTAGCTCTCAGCGTTAGTGGATAACGCGCTAGCCCGGATAGCAGGAGATCCAGGTTCGAGTCATGGCAGGGACAGTTAGATTTTTATTCTATTCCCTCGCATTAATTGATGCAATTAACTAATCTGTCATAATTATATTTTTTCTAATTTTTGTCTTTGTACCATCCCTGAAAATTCTCCACATACGCAACATTTAACTCTCTTACTTTTCTTATGGATTTTACTATCTATTTATGCAATGAAAAATATTAGACGAAAACTACATTTTGGCAGGATAATAATTATAGATCCATAAAGGAATGGATTCCAGTACAAAAAGGTGATAATAATGAGTCTGCAAACAGGTCTTTCATAGAGTTCTCAAGGAAAGAAAGTAGTATAAGGCTTAATTTTGTAAAAAATTTTTGTGGTATTTAATCCCAAGTAAATTTCAATCATTTTTAGTGCAAGGGAACAGAATAAAAAATCTAACTGTCCCAGGCAGAACTCGAACTTGGATCTCCTGCTATCCGGGCCGGTGCATTTACCATTTATGCTACCGGGACAAGCCTGATAAGTTATTGAATTCGTGTCGAGAGTCCAACCTCCGAGGCCAATGGATATATCGTCTTATGCTCGGAGGAGCTGACATTGTCAAGCTGTATATATTACTCCCGTTATTTACTTTTAAATTATAATTTTATGAATATTATTTTTTGAGGTATTTAATCTCACGTAAATTTTAATAATTTTTAGTGCAAGTGAACAGTCTAAAAAATTTATCTGTCTCAGCCATGACTCGACACTACTGCAGAGAATTTAATAACTTAACAGACTTGTCTCGGTAGCGTAAATGGAAAGTTCGAGCCTGGCTGGGACAAATAGATTTTTTACTCTGTTCCCTTGCGCTAAAAATTGTTAAAATTTACGTGGGATTAAATACCACAAAAAATAAAGAATATATATTTACAAGTCAGGAATAGATAATATGAGTGCTTCAAAATAATTAAATTTTTAATCCGATAAAATTATTCTAACGAGTTTTGAGTTCCAGATAGATTTTAACTTCAATTGAATTTATTTTTCTGCTATAAAATAATATATATTTCATTTTATTGCAGAAAACTGTCTTAAGTTTTGATAGGGCAACAGTAACGGCAACCATCTAAACATTGCTTTATGTTGTGTAATTAGTATAATTTTCATATTTGCAATCATATGACTACAGCTTATTCAAATAATGTGCACTTGAAAATAAATAATTACAACTGCAGGAGGTTTGAAAAAAAAAAAAAAAAAAGATGAAATCAAAACTGCGAGAATATTATGCGCCTCAATATATGCGACATTTGCCATTAACAGAATTTATATTCTTCGAAAAGAAATATCTTGAGCATTTTACATAAGAAGATAAGTTAGAAGTTTGTGTAGAATAATTAAATACTGTTTTTCTTCTAAATTCAAAATGGATTTAGTAAAATGTATGCACTGTACAGTATCCAGGAATTTCTGGTAGGCCCTTTTTCATACTTTGACTCATTTAAATTAAACAAAACTTTTGTTTAAACCAAATTTTCTGCTTGGGAAATTAAATACTATCAGAAGATAAAATAATTAAAAAGGATGATTAGGACAAGTTTCATTATTACTAGAAAAATGGGTTTGAGCTTTCAAAGACCCCTGTCCCTTCGACTCCTTTTGTGAGACTTCCTACCGGTCAGTCACCTCTCTGAAGCTTGAAATGAATCTCAAACGGGGACTTTGCAATTAATCCTCTGTAGAACTTAAGTACTCTGTGAGACAGAGCTTCAGATGTGAGCGTAGTCTCCTCTTACTCAAAGCGTGTCCCCAGTCTTGTTTCGATCGATTTAAATCTCTATCTTGCTTAAGTGGAATTTTAGTGAATTCTTACCAGCGCAGTAAGTTAGTAATATTCTTTATATAATCCTTGCTTCAGGCTTTAAGACCTGAGGTATCTATGTAGTATGGTATACTCTAGTACTTTTGACGAGACCTTAGTAGTCTGTCCTACCGTATCTGTCATACAGACACACATTTAGTACAAGGAGATAAGTCTAGCTTATCACTCCCGCTAATACCTTGGGTGACCTGTCATTTAGTACTAGGTGATCAGTCTAGCTTATCAGTCCCGTTAATACCTTGGGTGACCTGTCATTTCCTGAAGGTAATCCTTGAGTCTACTGGTGACAACCCATTAGAAAACGAGGAGAGCGTAATAGTATTACAAGCCTTCAGGTACACACGCGTCGCCATGATTAGAAATTTTCATTCTAATACTTCATGGGAAAAAAATAGAATTTGAACGAACTAGGCAAGCGAGCCATGGACGCTAAACACTATACCAGAAGAACCCCATTAAAAATGTGTGTGTGTGTGTGTGTGTGTGTGTGTGTGTGTGTGTGTGTATATGTATAAAAATTTTTGAAAAATTTTACCGCTCTTACGTAGGGGAAAGCTGAAAATTATTCGCTTAAAATATATATTGCATATCCATGTATATATTTTAAACAGATTATATATAGTATGACTAGTTTTAGTTAAACACGAAAATTTGAATATTGACTGAATTAGTTTGAGATTGAGAGCGGTTTTTTGTTATTTCCGTAAAAAATACATATCAAACAAAAAAACACTTTCTTCTAAAACGTTTATAAGAAAAACGCTTATTAAGGAAGTAACTCACAAATATAACTATCTCGACTGAATTCTTCCCCAACTCTATGTCTAGCTTAATGAAATATGAATAATCTGCTTTGTTTATATAGCTCCTGCGTGACGACGAGCAGATTTCACTGTATGACGTAAAACTATTGATTACATGTAAAGATATTTTCAGTGAAGTGTTCGTAAATGTTGCATATTGAGTAGGGTAGTTTGAGGGTAAGTTGTAGATGAGATAACCTCTGTGGAGGTTCCCCACTCTCTNGATGTGTCCCTCCACATTTGACACATCGGGCAATATATATAGGTGTTATTGAGAAGACTTTTTAATAATGTCGACTTTGTATGTGTTATGTTTAGGTGGTTGTTTTTTGTTTTTTGTTTTTTTCGGGGCCGGGTCGGTAACTTTGTTTTGTATGTTTGTGTTTGTCAGGAGACGAGCCTCAGTAATTTTTCAAAAGATGAATTCAGTCGTCGTATAAATCCTGAGATCAAAGACGAATCAGCAAGCTCGTTAGCAAACAAAAGCAGAATGTTTTTGATAGAAGAGAGTAAAAGAGACGTATTCAATATTATTTTTCTGCACATAAAAAAAAAAAAAATATTGAACAACGAGCCATTCAATATCTTTAGTAAGAAAATAACTCATTTGGATCATTCGTTTAAATTTTATTTGATATTAATTATCACGTAAAATTCAAGATAATTACAAATTAAGCAGTAAAATTTGGCTATTGTGAGGGTATTAGATGAGAATTAGAAATGATTGATTTACATAATGGATATAATAATGAATTCGAACAGTTTATGTTATTTTTTAAATTAATATAGTTTATATACATATATACACTGGGGGACAAAAAAACCGGCGCACCTGGAATTTTACCTGAAAAATGCAGATTAAATAATTATTTTTGTGTGCGGTGTAATAACTGGCACGACAGATCAAATGGGAGTACGNTATATGTGTAAGTAATAAAAATATTTTATTTTATTGTATTATTCTCAATTATTAATGGAAATATTTATTTCCTTATTTTTTAAATGTTTTTTTTTTCGTTGAATTTGTTGAAGATATATGGACTGTGAAATATTTTGGGAAGAAGTGAAAAATTTCTTAACTGTCTGGTCAAAATCAAATTTACTGAAGAGTACTTAAAATATATCGATGTAAATACTTTCAGTCCTATAAGATATCACTTTATAAATAGACAGAAATATATATATTTAACTGAGCGATGTACTTAAACACTCCATGATTTCTGGGGCCAGAAAATCAAATGTCTCAGCACTACTGGAGTTGACTTGTCGCAATCTTCACATGGTGCTTTTCACCTCAATCCAATTTATCCAATATTGGGTCATAACGCTCCATGATGCCATTTTGAGAATTATCCAAATAACAGATCATGATACTTCATTTCACCAATTCACCAACTATATTTTCTCCGTGTTTATCATACATATTACCTTTGCATCATGGTTCTATGGAAACGTCTTAAGAACACCCCTGTTGCCTCGTACCGCCCGAGTGAAAAACTGCTTAAATAAGAATCTTTGAACAATAACATCTCCAAACAGGTATAGCATATAAGTAATGTCATAAACAAGTTGTCTGACAAAACCTATGTCAAATAAATTATTTAATCGCTATACGTCCACATGAACTAATTTAGCTGTAGAACATACACCCCTGTAAAATTACTAATTTTTTAATCCTGTGGGTCTCTATTATTGAAGACCTACTTTAAAGTATCTTTATTCCCCTTAAATGTACTGAAGCTTTAAATAGTAAGTCAGATATGAGGGGTTCATTTTTAAATTAAAGGAAATATAACCCATTATTTAAATAACATTATATAAAAAACGCAAAAATACATTATTAAATATTACTATGATAACTAATATGCTTGTTAATCTTAGAATAAAATGCCTTTCTTTTACTTTCTAACTCAGTGTTCAATTATGCAGCTAATATGTTTTATGCTTGTTTGACCAGACTTGCTTGACTTGTTTACTTCACACATGTCAAAGTTATATTTGTCTTCGCCTCAGACACAATTTACCCCTCATATATTAATAAAATACGCGTTTATTGGAACCACCAACCTCTTTGTCTACTTCATTAACAGCTACTGGTGGATAACTTTTCTTCTGAAATTACTAAACACTTCTTCTCTGTATTGCATCTAAAGCAGTGACGTAACTTTTTGAACATCTGCATGCAGCTTTAGATGCAAATCTGTAGAATGGCACTTACACGTACACCGGTCGAGAATATCTAGAATCCAATCTGAAACACATCTACTTACTAGTCCTTCACGAGTCTTTTTTTTTTTTTTTTTTTTTTTTTTTTTTTTTTTTTTTGAAGTTGACGTAAAGCAGTTACACAACAATTTTTACGCACATGTTAATTGCAATCAATTTTAACGTATGCTTGTGAACAACCGCTTCTACGAGGGTGAAACAAAAATTTTTTTTTTTAACTTTTAACTACTTTCCATATCGATATTATTCTCTGTATCTTACCCACCTCAAACCAATTAGTCATGATGTCATTCCCAGTCATCATACTTCTTTCAATTCTAATAAAATAAATATAATATAATTTATATTATTATTTCCTTCAACCTTCTATTCATTTGCATTACCGTTTTTTAAAATAAAAACCTGTTTTATAAAAATTTACTGAAGATGAAAAATGTATTATCATGCTGTTATATTTTTTATATTATCATAGATTCAAACTAGTATTCAAACTGCCAAGTTATTAGTAAGTAAATATATTTTTTAACTGATAACAACTTACTTCATGTTTAATTATGTAAAATAAAATTAATAATTAATTACTTATTAAAATTTCGTGCAAACTATTTGAATGCTAAATTTCATCTTTAAAAATATATTTATTTTCATGATAAAATTAATAACACTTTCTATTTATTTTGATATTTACAAAAGTTTGGAAATGATTGAAATATTTTCAATTCCGCTATTTTTTAGAAGTAACTTGTACACCGTTGTAAAATTAGTTATGCTCGGATAAGACTTTGTTATACCATTTTAATTTAATTATTATTTTAAAATAACTCAATAACTATTATATAGTTAATGTATTAGGGATATTTTATTTATCTTTATATGGGCTTCTGAAATAGAATTTATCCATTTATAAAACAGTAGTGTGCATCCGATTAAAGATTAATTTCATTATAAATGTTCTTTACTGTTTTAATAAAGTTGAAATAATGTTAGGTTCCCTTAATGATTTATACATTCATTTTTAATTTCTTTTGATAAGGCGTTCTTGCAAAACACGAACTAAGTACCGAAAAAAAAATTCAAGTTATATCTTATGTGTAATGGAATTCTTCTTCAAAGCAATATTACAACAATTTAATATTCATTTTACAAGATGCAGAGACTAACTTGTGCTTTAAGATAAGGACACTATCAGAGATATTGTTCGCATCACATATGCAGTAAATTGAAATTAGGATATATATGAAAAATAAGTTAATTCTAATAAAATAAATATTTTCAATGCTGTTACGCTCAATGTAATTTTAAATTTGTCTTTGTGAAAAAAATTTCTATCTATAAGTTACAATCTAAATTAAATTTAACGTGTACAATTTTTTTTTTACTTTGACTAGTTTTCTAAAATTTATGAAATGTTGAATTGGTCTACATATTATTTTTTGAATTGGCTGCCTTGCTAGCTTTTTATTCCATTCATTTAAATCAATTTCTTCTAATTTAACTATAATGTTATATAATTAAAATATTGTTACCTCAGAATAAGATTACAGAATTTATTTTATTACGTATGTTAATCATTCTGCGTCATTATATTGAGTTGAAACGCTCTACATATAAACTTAGAAAATGAATATTCCTTGGGTAAATATTAGTGAAATTACTAATGTACATAACAACAAAAATATGTATAGGTATTAAGTTATGTTAGTTGTTAATTACCAAGATGCGTATCTGAAAGAAACATTATTATTCAAGCATATTATCGTCATTTCAAGAAGGTTAATTTTCTATGACGAAATAATTTTTTATGTAATTATTTATAATTAATAGTCTATTAGTACCGAACAGGAAATATAGAAAAGTTATTCAGCATAGTATATGTTATAAAAGCAGATAAGTAAATGAATAGATAATAAATTTTGGTTAGTTGGTAGCTCTCTGTTCAACATGCTTTGTTGAACTTACATTGTCAATTGCAGAAGATCCTGTTACATCGATAAGATCTTCTAATCCATTGAAACCCTGTGAAAATATTTGTGTTAATTATGTTTTATGTTGATATATCCTTTATGCGGACATACAATATGTACTATACCTAATTATTATATGCTACATAGTAATATAATTTCAACATTTGTAAGCATAGTTCAAAACTATAAAAGTTAAGGAAGGAAAAAGTCTTCAAGTGTCCAGTATAAAATTATGTATTTGATGGAAGCTGAGTCAAAAATAAGAAATAAATTAAGTACGTGGTATCAGCTTTGCTTATTGAATCCTATTGAAACTCTAAAGTTTTCACTGCTGTTTGACTTCAATCTAACCAGTTGTTTAACAAAAATATCCCAGCAGCATTGGTTTCGAGAGAACAGGATAGCTTGCTGTAGATAGCCCCTATCTCAATGTTCCTAAACGGAGGAAAAATAAAAGAATAAAGAATACTTTATGCATAAATATAATAGATTGAATTTTTAAAGAATGAATAACTTAAATGATTTTGTGAGTATATATATGTGTAAGTGTACAATTATCCCACTGTTTCACCTCCAGGTCATTTATAATTAGCATTATCGCAATTCTATACGAAATAATTTTGGATTGCATGTCAAGTTTGGGATGTAAGACCAATGCTAATTATCTTTCTGAAATTTTACTCATTCTCCTTTAAGTCAACACTAACAAATCATTTTACAAAAAAGGTTAGTTTTGAATAATTTTATAATTTTAAAGCTCTGAAATTATTTCAATTTTTAAAAGTTCAAAAGTTTATTCGATTGAGCATGCAGCTTTAGATGCAAATCTGTAGAATGGCACTTACACGTACACCGGTCGAGAATATCTAGAATCCAATCTGAAACACATCTACTTACTAGTCCTTCACGAGTCTTTTTTTTTTTTTTTTTTTTTTTTTTTTTTTTTTTTTTTTTTTTTTTTTTTTTTTTTTTTTTTT
>KZ806904.1:1061158-1075221 GCA_000696205.2 Oncopeltus fasciatus | reverse complement strand
TATATATATAAAATTTAATAAAGACAATCATACATTCATGAAGATGAAGTAAACTCACATTATTTATTCACTAAATTTTGTCCGTCAGCTATTTAACACTTGGAAATATTCACGCCTATTAAATTAAATTAACGCTTCCTTCTCAATGACTGACAAATTTGAATTTTACCCCTGTTGTTATCGAAAATCTAACCTATTTATTAATAGGCTACACATCTATTAAAGTTTTATATAGGATGTATCATACTAATTTAAATTAAACAATCAACGCTATTTGGTTGGTGTTGCAAGTATTCATTAGCAAATCTAAACGGGAAGGAACAGAGCTTTTCATCTAATATGCGCAGGCTGTAGCTACACACACGCAAAACAAAAATAACACCTACGCAAAGCGAACACTCCACGTACCACAACAACAAACATCTCCGTACAGAGTAAACACCGCAGGGAAATATCAACAAGAGGAGTGTGCGCTTTCTCTGATGATAAGAAAACACGTTTTTTTTTTTTTGACGTAACCTTAAAAGCCTACAGGCACCTATCGGAGCAAATAGTAGATCAACTATATCTCATGAAAATCTATACTAATTAGGAGGTAATTTTCATGAACGCCAAATTTTATGAAGAGAGGAATCAGTCTTGGTAGTTGAAGAATTAAAAACTAATTTGTAAACAAAAATTATTTTAAAATAAAAATGACATTTGGCCTGAATATCAGGCCTTTATCAGAGCTGCATAAGATAGAGAAACAAAAAAATATAGAAAATGTAATAATAATGGCTGTATTAAGCCACAATCTAACAATTTTATTAAATAAATGAAAATATAAAACTGCCTGTAATGGACAATATAAAATGGATACATAATGGAAAGAAAAAAAAAGTTATTCCTAATATTCTGCGAGTAACATACCAAGTAGGATGATGGGGGGAGAGATACTCGTGCCCAACTGTGTCTACATAATGTCTGATCAGATTTTCAAAAACATTATTTGACTGTTGTGGAGGAGACAGGAAACGAAGGTTTTACACACACACACACACACACACACACACACACACACACACACACACACACACACACACACACGCACGCACGCACGCACGCACGCACGCACGCACGCGCGCGCGCACCCACACACACACACACACACACATATTTATATTATAGTCACAAGCTCATATTTGAAATTTAATAAAAATTATTAAAAAATTGATAATATTAAAAAATGTATTGTTAAGAAATATTCATCTTTATAACACCCCTAAAATCTCGAATTCTTAATGGACTCCATATTTGTATTAAATGTTTGTTTTGTTTTTTTAACTCCTAGATTATACAATATTAGATAATATCAGACCTACCTTGTAAAAAGTAATGTTGTATAATAGTTTCATGTTTTTAGATTTTTATATTAACTGGCTTACATTTTGATTTATTTTAAAGAGTTTAGGGTTAAAATTATAGTAAAGATCATTGTCCTTAAGCTTGATGTTAATGCATTGAATAGCTGGCAACCAAAAATATGTAGAGTTGGATTCTTAATTGATTCTAGAGTTAAAATAAAACTTTAGTGCTTTTTTATTTATTTAAAAAAAAGGTATCAATTTTTTAATAGGTTTTGAAATAATAGCGAATACAATTATATTTCAGTTTATGTATAACAAAGAATCAAATAATTATTAAAGCAGTTAAGTTTATTACATAATGACAATTAATTTTTAACATTTATTTTTTTAAATGCAGTAGTTTGTATGACCCATCTTCACACCAAAGAATAATCGGTCACAAAAACATCATAACCCATATAAAAAGGCAACAACAATTCCTGGCAATAATTTCTCATATCTTTAAATTCCATTTCAGTTTCCATTACGGAGTTATAAAATTTCTGCGTCTTCTCCACAATTTTTTCTCGGACACTTCAGGGCCAGTCTCAGTGGCCATTGCTCTCTAGCTTTATTCTTAAATAAATCTTTAAATTCTTATGTCAATTATTAATGGAAAATAGAAAATCTGATTATTTCATACAGCTCCTGCATTATGATTTTTTGTTTTTAAATGGGATTCTAATGTCCTTCTAGAAAACACTTTCCTTTGGTTTTGTGCTCAATCAGAAGTTACCATAGGTGAATGGTTTATTAGGATCAAGTTAAGTCTTAAAGTTATAAATGAATGATTTTTAGTGGCATCTATAGCGTATTAATTCCTCCTTCTGCTATTCTCTTTGTATAAGAACACATAAAAACAATTTATACTTAACTATAAATGCATTGATAATTGATTAATGTAAAATTAATTCCATAATAAATGGAAAAAATAATGCAATTACTATCTCAATACGAATTTTCCTCTGATAACCTGGGGTTCTTTAGATGCGATACGAAGAGTGTCCCTGCAGTAAAATTCTTTCGAGACCCCCCTCCCATAATCAACACAGTGGCACAGAGAATTCTGGTAAGACCTTCCTCGCCCAACCCAATCTTGGTAGTGGACTCCCCTCTTAGGTACCTCACCCCAACAGTGTTGCGAAAGGAGGGACGAGGGGTGAACTCTTACTAACCCTCTCAGGGGGGGGGGGGGCAACTTTCCAGACTGTGAAATTGTATCTAACGTACATCCTCACGTTAGGAGCGGGGTGGGTTTTGAATGCTCTGAAGATTAAGACCAACCCCCCCTAGGCACCCTTTTAGTCATGCTTACATACAAAAAAAACTATCATCTTAACGTCTGGATGTCGTCTGCCAAACAACTCGTCACGCCTTTATTTAAAAAAAAAATATTAGTTTAAATTAATAAGAGTTTAAACAAACGTGTTTTTACTGAAACTTTAACAGCATAATGATGTTATTTTTCTTTATATAGTGAAGCTTTTAAGGTATAAATTAATGTCAAGGAAAAAAATTAAAGGGATGAGCTTAATTTTTTTTAAACATCATAAGTAAAGTTGAATTAACCCAGGAAAGAAAAAAACCTTACAAGAGAGCAACTGGCTATGGAAACAAAAAAGGCGTAGTAACCTGACGGATCAACAAAGAGAGTTAAAAAATTAAGCGCAGCGTTGTATGCATGAGTATACAATACAATAGGAGACTGAAGAAAAAGTGTCATGTATTCATTGTTAATATTAACAAATCATAAGGTCGGGAATGTAAAAATGTTATAAATGAGTCAATCACCACTTCCTCAAACAAGGGGCCATTGTAAAATTGCTTAGAATCAAGTTTCTTACAACAAATATGACAAATACTTTCTGATTTGTTCTTAAATCCATTATTTAATACTTTAAAACAGGTACATCCGCCCTATAAAAAGGTCAGGGGCTCCCGAAAGCCGGCCCGGAACATGCTTGTACGTTATTAGGGCCATCCGATAACCTGACGTACGAGGGACATGGCGATTTCCAAGAGGTTGAGGCACGCCCACCAGGCAGGACTCGTACTATCAGTAGCTCGCGCGTACATTGAGTGTACATTCACGTCTGATAGAATATGCGAATGTAGGGGGGAGGGGGAGGGTGAGTGGGTGTTACGGGGGTGGAACGAGGTCAGTGTCCAGGAACCAGTGAATTATTTGTGTTCTACGTGTCTATCCTGATACGTTTGTAGTTCCATACAGCTTAAAAGCACAGATACGGAGTGTAATCCTCGGAGATTTCAGAGAGAGAGAGTCATTAAGTAGATTGCCGAGGAAAATTTTAAATTAATAGCTTTTTGTTTACATATAAACACACATTATTCGTATAAATAGTCAATAATAACTAATAATATGATAATTTTATTAATATAAAATATTTATTTATAGAAATATAAAACCTATAGAAAAATATGGAAAGCATGAACTAGCAAGGGGGTTTTGTGACCACCAAGTAGTTTCGGGGGGGAGTTCGGTCAAGGTAGATCCAAAAATACAAATTTGAAAAAAAATGTTTACAATGAAAGCTGAAATATTGGCAGATAATTTAACAAATACACATATTTTTTTTAATTTGTATTTTTTGGATCTACCTTCACCGAACTCCAACGAAAAAAAAAAGAAATCATTAAATATACCGTCAAAAAAATTCTATTTGAACACATTATAATTTTATTTATCTATGCAAAAACATAAAAAAATACATTTGTAAATCAGTGTAGGCTAGACTAATAAACATGAAAGTGTATCAGGATGATACAATCTATAATTGCAAACGTGCCGAACACATGAAATAACAAAGTATCATTAAAATACAGCAGAGCGGAACGGGGGTGTATATGTCAGTAAGTGTACATCTCCATTAGGTTTCCAACGGAGACTGAGTATTAATTCAGCGGGGACCTCGCACTGGAATTGTAATCCATGGGCTAATGATGGAATAACGACCTCGAATCTCGATTAGACCATTTTATGATCAGTAGAACGAGCTTGCGCCAACGCTACAACTCTCAACATCTGTCCTCGAATGTATCCACTTAAACTGTACACCATAAAAGTTTTAATACTTACATCATCTTATATATTCTTGGTTTAATAGTTGTTTTTTTTTACTCACTTAACTATACCACTTTATAAAAAATTATATATCAGCCTCATCGTCTATTACAATAGTAGATTTTAATTATAGTACTGTGATTCCATAATTACTAAGTTTAATATTTTATTAAATATAATTATTAAGAAATATTTTATTAAAATGATTAAAAGAGCAAAAATATTAAATAAAAAAAATACTCTATTAGTTGTGGTATTTAATTCCACATTAATTTTATACGATATATGCAAGGAAATAGAATAAAAAAATCATACTACCTTAGCCGGGGCACCAACCCGGATTCACTTGCATTTATTGTACAAAAAGAATGTGGGATTAAATACCACAACTAATACAGTATTTAAAAAAAAAAAGAAATAAAGGGGAAAAAAACGTGAATCTAATAATTGGTTAATAGCTGACAATGTTAGCTCCTTCGAGCATAAAACGATTTATTCGTCTTACTTAGGGGAATAAGTAGAGTGCGGGAGTAAAATAAATTATCTGGATAGAATGCAATTCGGAATGCAGGAAATCCGGGTTCAAGTCCCGTCTGAGGTAAAAATATTTTTTTTATACTATTCCCTTGCATATATTTAAAAAAAAAAAATTAGGATTTAAGTCAGTAATCGAGGAAAAATAATTGTTACTAATGAATGTATTTCATACACAAGACTGAAATATTTTAAATAATTTACTGACAATTTAAATAAAAGTTTGCTGAGAATAGTTTTTCTCAACTGCCCTATAGATTCGAATCCGACGCATATATAAAGCATCTAAAGTTGATAGAACCAAACTTGCTTTGAACCTACGAGGCAATGGAAATACAAAAAATTAAGTACTGCATCAGATATATAAGTTATGTAAAGGAAACGCCAAGTAATTTAACACTGGAGTGATCGTGTGCGTACATAACACATGGTTATTCGCATGGTCGACAGGTGATCCATTCTTTTCCTTATTCTACAAGGATCTAGGCCTCCAGGATCGCCTATTTCGCCAGCCGACTCTAGTCGCACGTCTCCACAAACGACGTACTCTTCCGTTACGAATTACATGAACCACTCCATCTTAATCCTGCCAGAAGAACACATCTTGCTACGCCACATAAATAACTCCTGTTTGTTTCTCCGCCTTCAATCACTACCCACAAAGACACCGTGTATGCAATATTTGTCGCTCATGTAACAGTCAATGATTCTGCTCCGCATGAAAGAACTGAATGAATAGAAATCTTACTATACAGGAGCTAGGTTAAGCCACGCCACACTTCCTTTTCTTTTTTTTTATATTACCTAAAATAATTTTTTGTTCATTAGAAATACAAATTTAACGTATACTTTATTGGATCAAAATAATTATATTTTTTTGTATATTATAAAGGTATAATATAGAATATGTTATATTTTTTCTATAAAAATTAACTTTAGAAGAAAAAAGCATTAGACAATTCCATGTGTCGTCCTGCTAATTAATTAACGAAAACTGAAATCAAATATCAGTCTAGCGCAAGGAATTCAAATACATTTTCCGCTCCATTCACATTCTCTTGAAATACGTGAACATTTGTTTTCGAGTATTTAAAATATTCATAAAGTATGTGTGTATTTGTTATATATAATAGTGATATTATAACTACTTCATTCGAAAGCTGGGCGCCTCTGTACATTCACTGTTTAATTTTCGTTGAGTCAATATAATTATTAAAGAAAGTAACTTCCGTTCGCAATACAATATTATTACCAAAAATATCTCGTAATTCTGTTTAAAAGTTCTAAATTTACTGAATGAAGTTTTAAAAAAATTCAAATTCAAAATCTATTAGATGATTTACTCCTTAACCAAAACTGGAATAGTTAACCCTATGTACCAGTCTTGTTATGCTCAAAATAACGGTTGCCTTTACAAGTTGATGTTCGTGCAGCGTTAATTTTGCATTTTACACAGTAAATTTATATAGAAAGAAATATGTAGGTAAAATTAGTAATAATATTACATTTAATAATAAGAAAGCTAAAATGAAGCTAGAAAACGACAGAAATCTTGTGTAAACATATATCTAAATAAAAAAAATACCTGTAAGTTATTATTAGAAAAGACAACAAGTAATATAATATGTTTATCTCCCATCCTTTAAAAAGATTTTGAGCAAAGTAATATATTCGATATGAGATAATGTTTCCCTTGAAGATGAAATTAGGGGTTGAAGGACGTGGGGGAAAGTTGGTATAATATATAAATAAAAAAAAATTAAATATGAGTCTGCTGTCAAAATTCTAATAGTGCGAGGGAAAAAAAGACCAACGGCTGAATAATACTTTCGTTACTAATTTGCCAAAGTTGTAAAATATAATTTGAGAATGCAAATAATTTAAGAACTAAAAATCTGATATGGGCACTATATGAATAATCAATGGAAGATTGGTAATTTTTTTATAGAAAATGAGTAATTTTTTTTTTAATGCATTTTTTCTTTTATAAAATCTGGTAACAGTGGTTATTATCTTTTTTCTGGTAGCATAAATAGTAAAGAGATCACTTTTTCTGTATTTTTGTAAATTTACACACGAGTTTATTAGTGTTCTTAATTTTAGCTGTTTCTAAAGCAATAATTCTAGCTGATTAGCTAAAGTTCTGAATTTTTTTTTTTAACGACTAAGATCGTTATTAGGCAAAATCAGACTACTAGAAGTGAAGATTTACCAAAGACTTCATGTGCAAAAATTATTTTTAATGTATCGAGCGCAATATTTAATTAAATAAAAAAGAATAGTAAATTTCATAGATATCATGCAGTAAATGTTAAATAAAAATTATATTTCAACATTTTCACAACCAAATCAAACATAAGGTAGGAATGTAACTTAACCTAACTCCCATCAGGTGAAAAAAAAATTTACATAATATTTGGGCTTCAAATGTGGTAAATACAATATCTGGTGATTGATATGTAATAAATAAGATAAATACAGACACACACACACACATATATATATATGAAATTTAACATTTTTGATTTGGTAATACTGCAATGTTGAGGAGTAAATAAAGGTAAATAATAATAAAACCTTAAATATTCTTTAAAATGAGTAATTTATAAAAAATAAATAAAAAAATCATACATATTTCTTTCTATAGACCTTTCACCACAAGCTCAATTAGAGAAAAAAAAAAGTATTAATTATTGGTAACAAGTACCATATGCGATATTTCATAAAAAGGGAACCTATGGAATTTTAATATAGAATTTAGAAAGTACATTTTGCACATATTAAGTTTTTAAATTCTTAATTCCTAAATTTTTTTAAGACTTATAATAACGATATATACTAAATTAATCTATTTTGAAATTATTTTGGATATTCTTTATCACCCCACCCAAGTCCAAAATAGCCTACCCTTCAGCATGCACTAAATCCACAAACTAGAAAATGACGACAAAAGAGAGTTCGGGGCGTATCTGGACCGATTGTTTACGTTGCTCTATAGTGAAGAATAAAGGAGACCGGTAGCATTCATCGGTGATCCCTTTTGAAAGGTGATGCTGCAAGTTGTCGGCGAGCGTGCAACTGAACGTGATTGACCGAGAGGGCGCACGTGCTGCATCTGACTCTGGGTACAAGTCTACGGGGCTTTTGACACGTAACCCCCCCCCCCCCCCAGGGGAATGGGACCAGAGGTTTTTCAGCTGCGGTGGGGACTCGTTGCGTTTGACGGATAGCCGGCGACAGGTGATCTGACTGTTTGCGGAAGTGGGGGGTCCGTCCCCGATATCAGCCGGCAGTACGTTATCGCTAATCCATCGTGGCACACTCTCTCGGACTTTCTGTCCACCTCGGTCTTCCAATACTCTCTCTCGTACTGAGGCCATCAGAGGATATAAATCCTCGTTAGGAACACTTAAATCAACTCCTCAATTTGGATATTTGTTTAAATATAAACTATAATGTCAGTACATTTATTTCATAAACTATCAATAAAAGACTATATCGAGTAATTTTCAAAAACCAACCCACTTTTTCTCCCGGTCTCTCCCGCGATTAAAACTCACCTAACAGCTTGTGAAAAGAAACTAATCCTAATCCATTTTTCTATTTTAAAACAAAAGATGGACCATTACGACATACTAGTTACATTATTAAATATATCTTTATTTTTATAGATATATTTTGTACGTTTTATACAACAAAATATAATAATAATAATTACATTTATGATTTAGCTGTTATTTTTTACAATAACANAAATAAAACTAATATATATTCAAGAATTTAATAACTTGAATCTATTGCTTATTTACCATTTAAATATTTATATTACTTACTTCAGGATCTACTAATCACACGTAAAAAATACTCAAAGAAGGTAATTTGAATTACATCATATTTAATTTCAAATACGTTTACTTCAGAAAATATTATCTCTCTGATATACATAAATACAAGTTTTCATTATTACTACATTTTCCTGTATTGTAAAGTGAAGTTAATTAAAACACACACACACACACACACACACACACACACACACACATGATTAGCTAAAGTTCTGAATTTTTTTTTTTAACGACTAAGATCGTTATTAGGCAAAATCAGACTACTAGAAGTGAAGATTTACCAAAGACTTCATGTGCAAAAATTATTTTTAATGTATCGAGCGCAATATTTAATTAAATAAAAAAGAATAGTAAATTTCATAGATATCATGCAGTAAATGTTAAATAAAAATTATATTTCAACATTTTCACAACCAAATCAAACATAAGGTAGGAATGTAACTTAACCTAACTCCCATCAGGTGAAAAAAAAATTTACATAATATTTGGGCTTCAAATGTGGTAAATACAATATCTGGTGATTGATATGTAATAAATAAGATAAATACAGACACACACACACACATATATATATATGAAATTTAACATTTTTGATTTGGTAATACTGCAATGTTGAGGAGTAAATAAAGGTAAATAATAATAAAACCTTAAATATTCTTTAAAATGAGTAATTTATAAAAAATAAATAAAAAAATCATACATATTTCTTTCTATAGACCTTTCACCACAAGCTCAATTAGAGAAAAAAAAAAGTATTAATTATTGGTAACAAGTACCATATGCGATATTTCATAAAAAGGGAACCTATGGAATTTTAATATAGAATTTAGAAAGTACATTTTGCACATATTAAGTTTTTAAATTCTTAATTCCTAAATTTTTTTAAGACTTATAATAACGATATATACTAAATTAATCTATTTTGAAATTATTTTGGATATTCTTTATCACCCCACCCAAGTCCAAAATAGCCTACCCTTCAGCATGCACTAAATCCACAAACTAGAAAATGACGACAAAAGAGAGTTCGGGGCGTATCTGGACCGATTGTTTACGTTGCTCTATAGTGAAGAATAAAGGAGACCGGTAGCATTCATCGGTGATCCCTTTTGAAAGGTGATGCTGCAAGTTGTCGGCGAGCNCACACACACACACACACACACACACACACACACACACACACACACACACACACACACACACACACACACACACACACACACACACACACACACACACACACACACACACACACAACAATTTTTTAAAATTCTGTTTTAGTGTACAGAGAACACACACACACACACACACACACACACACACACACACACACACACACACACACACACACACATATAATTATGTACAGGTTATTGGAACTATAAACATAATTATTTATTTGATTTTGTTTTTCAAAATATATTCATAATAAATAAATAAATTAAAACCTTTGAATTCCATAATTTTGTAAACCAATTATTCAAATATGCTCATATAATCATGGATTTTCTAACTTATGATTAAAGGCCAACATTCCCCCTCATTTTTGTAGTGAATTTCATCAATAAAATTAATACCTATTTCTGATATTCTAATTTTTTCCCCTAAAAACTCTTAATTATAATTCATTGATCATTATTACATTCTATATCAAAGCCCTTAATCAGACTTAGCCATAGACTTTTGGCTCTTAAAGAATGATATCTCCATAATGAAACATGGTGTACTCACTAACACTACTCACGCCCCACACTTTGCTAATGGGCTCCATTGCGGCCGAATTTTAACTCGTAAAATGAAATTGTACAAAAATCACACCTTAGTTTTAGACTGAATCACACATTTTAGTAAAGACTTAATTACTTCTTAAGTAGCGAAGAAGTATACAGGTACTCAAACTTTATATTTTGGAAGTGAATTAGAAGTGTTGATATGCATACAGCAATCCATCAAAGAATTTTTTCTCTATAAGAGCGGTACTGAAAAGTAAACCTGAACTCCTGAAATATTTTACTTTTTTAAAAATTTGTGATAGCCTCTCTTTCAACCACTTAGAGTCATGGAGGGAGTGGCTATCTACAGATTAACACCCTATTCTAAACATCCTGTAGAAAAGTAAACAGGCTGTAGAAAAGCTTGTACTGGTCGGGATTTGAACCCGCAGAGTCAGAATTGCAAAACCCAAACGGATCCCATGTGCTTCCCTGGCATCCCAACTCCAGAATCACTTTTTCCAGAATTTGAATTTTTCTTATTTTTCTTTCTTTTTTTTTGTTTGGAAGTTTTATACACTTGAAGATGATAAAATTCTTATTTAATTGTAAATACTATATACTATGAAACTCTTTTATATTTTGTTGATGTTTTGTAAGAGCAACTAGAAAACTGAAGAAAGAATTATTTAATTTCGAACGTAGTAACTACATTTTTGATTAGTGGTAGTGATACAATGATGTGTAAGGGACAATCTATCTCCGAAATAAGATATTTGTCAGGCTTGTGTCTCTCGGCTTAGAAAGACGGCTCATTCCTTGTAGCAAGAACTCCACAAGCCCCTTAAGAAACTGTCTTTCAACAGGGATTACGCAGGGGCTGTGCGGTGTAAAATCCAACGGGAACAACATTGCAACGATCCGTACCATGGCGCGACTTTTTGAAATATTGAGTAATCTTCATATATATATTTCTAATATAGTTTTTTTTAAGTACTTGGATGAGTTCGTTAATAGATGATTAGGTTTAAGAAAAAAGGTAGGTTTAGAGGAAGACCAAAATTTTAATTTTGATATTTTCGTTATTACAAATATTAAGAAAAAAATGTACAGAATAAAGTATATGTAAAATATAATTTTATAATAATTATATGTTCAAACATGTGCATAAAATGTCCGTCTTACAGGAGCTTCCTGAACTTAGTAGATTTTCTATGTTCCAATAAACATTATAAATGGTTGAGGGCAAAGAGAGTAAGGGATAAGACCACTATACATGGTTCTAGACTCTCTAGGAAAATGAGAGATGGATACTGTGTGTTATGGTTGTAATATTGTTACGGACTACGGGTCAATAATAATTTAGAACAAAGATACATTGAAGTTAATTTATCATAACAAATAAATTAAGCTACTAATTACAGCTAATCGAACCTACTGCTTTTACTAACTAATAAATAAATAAATAGCAAATATTAATTTACCTACAGTTAATTGACAAATATATACAAATGAATTAAATGTGCTTTTTTACAAAGAGACCTCAAAAGAACTTGGTAATTACTGTCACTTATCATCTCGCTGTTACCGGCACTACTAAGGCTACGACCACCTCGACGCTCTGAGACACTCGATTTGACACTGAATCTGACACTAAGTAATACTGACCCTGGGACCGCTGGTGAGATTCTTTTATAATTTCATAGAAGGGTGGGGGAGGGCCTAGACGAATCTAAAAGATTTCTAAGTAACCATAATATCATCCTATGAAGAAAGGAAGCAGGTGGTATCTTACATTGGCCCCACGTTACATGCTTCCCTAGTCTTAGTAACAATACCAAGAAATATCTTACTTAATAAGCATTATTCAATGTTAAAGAACCAAAACATTATAACAATTAATTTTACATGTTCTATAAACTCTTCGTTACTATAAAAATAACATTTTATACGAACCTATTTAAGAAACTTAAAAGTATTGGTTTTTAGAAACTCAACTTCATGATAAGGTTTAAACAGTTGTGTGAAAAACACTTATCTAAATTTTAAGCAATAAAGTTATGAGTTATTAAACGAAGAGTTTTGACTTTTTTTTTTTTTTTTTACGTTAATACCACTTCAAATGATTAAATTTAGGGCAAAGAAACAGAGCACACATAAAAGCCAGATGACAGCGCTTAAAGGGATGTGGTATGCATATTGGCCATATAGAGGTTTATTGGTGGAAAAAGACGACTGTCCCGAATATTGGATTCAATTAAATCCCAATCAAGCGGGTGATCCCCTCCCAGCCAAATCCCCTTCAATCGCTCGAGATGGCCACAGGGACGAGCCATTTGGCCTCTCCGCAGGCTCGGCCTTCCTGATAACGTATCCCTCTGATTGGCCTATTGTTTCTGGGGGTAAACCCCTTTCACTTCAAACCAATGACACATCGGAACTCAATCAAGCCGAGGCTTTAATCTGCTCAGAAACGGCGATTATCTGCAGCTGACTCGCTACCCCGTGGGGTCTCTCTCGCCTTTTAGAGTAGTGATTTTATAAACTAAACTTGCCCCCCATTTACTGTGGCCTGAACTAATTTTCAATCAAGGAAAAGAATCCTATCAGGAGTTGCCTAAAATTAGTAAATATAAGCATATTTCCCATCTTTACTGGTGGATGTAAATAAGAATCAATTTAATTCTTCTTTCTTAAAACCCGGGGTAAAAATGTAGATAAAAATCATTTTTACAGTATATATTGATCAATTGAAGTAAAATTTAATAGTTTTATATCAGTCTTGGGACTTTTTGCATCAGTCTTGGGACTGACTATTTTCTCAGAATATGGGGAACATACTTGTTTTAGATAGTCCTGTTTGATGGAAACGTTCATAAAAAGGAAACAAAATAAAAAATTAAGATTCATGTAAACTCCCACTCTTATTTGTTCACCTTTATTGTGTAAATCGTAAAATATTTATTTTATGAATAAATAAAACAGTGTTGAGTTTCACTACTCTTTATTAAACATTATGCCAGGTTACATCATGAAGTGTACTTGACATTTCAGGTAATCCCCCAATCTTTTTGGTCAGATTTTTTTGTTATTCCTAATGATTTGGCATGTTACTTTTGTAAGGCTCAGTTCATTATTGACCAAAATAAGACGAATAAGGGTAGGGAATAACCTGAAATGCCAAATATAATTACATCATTTTTATAAGATTTAACGATTACAATATTTAATTCAGAGCAATGAAACAACACATAATTGTTAAAAATAAAAAAAAAACATATTTTCAGAGTTACAAAGTGAAATTGAACAATAATGAATTACAGGTTTACGTAAACTGTAAATTGTTAACATAACGACCTAAAAGCCACAGTGAATTGTTTTTTCTTAATGATATTTAATTTTAAAATTTAACAGAGTGCATATTAAGAAACATCTTTATTAATAACTTTTTGTAAAATTTTAAAAGCTAGAAGCACTATAAAATAAGTTATACATCTTATAT
>KZ806904.1:1018984-1030684 GCA_000696205.2 Oncopeltus fasciatus | reverse complement strand
ATACGGCCGGCTTGGCAAGATGGTTTCAAATTCATCATATAGCATGCCTAATAATTCTACCTTAACTTTCACATGATTGATGAACTTATATCAGTTTTATATACATATACATATATATATATATATATATATATAACAGAGTGGTTATCTCTGGTATACCTGGTATAAATATGTATGCAGTTTAGATCAGTACTAATAACTTCCAGGTACAAGGCTGAAATAGAATGGGATGACTTATTTGCAGGATTACTTTAGTTAAGACTAATCAATTCGGTCTTTAATGGCGAAAAATTAGGAGTTTCAGATGTAGATAGGTCTAAGATATGTCAATCATTAAGAAATGCTTTAAATTTGGAAGAAAATTTGAAAATGTGAAGTGCTATTTCTGAAATTAGGTATTGGCATATACAAACATGGTGCCATTTATGAAACATATGAATAGGTTTTGTTCTCATTATAGCTTAACAATTCCTAATTTCATGTAAAATAATCAGTTCAGAATGCATATTTGCGAATCTTCCAATATCCAGGTACTATTACTGAATGAGAAGGGAATGATTATGTATCTTTATAATATTAATGAAATTATTTGTTAAAGATTGAAAATAAATAGCTTGAGAAGTAGAGTGGTTTGAGATGACTGTAAGGTAACTAAATGTTATATAACCGGAAAACGGCGGAGAACAGTTTCTAACTTCAAGCTCTGGGCTGTTAGGTACAAAAGTTTTGGTAAATTAGCCACCGTAATTTACCAAATCTTTTATTGATAAATTACGGTAATGGTGTAAAAGTAAAGTACAGAGAGTTATATTTATCCTTTCCTTCAGATCGACTTACAGGACCTCGGTCATCTGATGATGAGCGAGCTTTATCTTACGAAATGAAGAACTAAACAGGTTATCTTGGTTAGATTTGAAATAGGCATACGTAGAAATTTCAAAATTGAAGATAAAAATGTTCAAAGCGTCATTAAACAAGACATTTCTGGAAAGAAGAATAGGGTAATTTTTTAGTTATATTGTACTGAAAGCTGTAATTTTCTTTCTTTGTGGTCTACATACAGGAGCAAGTCTCTAAAAATGGTTCAGCATTAAGAGAAATATATTCCATAAAACCATCAAAGAAAATTTGAGTAATTTATAAAGGTCCAATGCTTTGGACATAAATGCATGCTATTGGATTAAATGTAAATATTAAAGGATTTCAAAAGAATGTACATTGAAGCCTACGTGAACTTCCCTGGAAATTTTTTCAGTTACAGATAAACTTAATTCTCAGAGAGAGAAAAAAAACTGACCCTCTCTAACCAACTAGAACTAGAACTAATCACAAAATGTACATTAATAACTTCATGGTATTTGAATGTGCTTTCCCTTCAAGATAAATATCATTATGTACAATGGTAACATCGCAAAGGATATACCTCCCGATATAATAACACATTCTTCCAAAAACTACCTTCATAAAGAACTCTTTGTACACGCATTACATCAATTCATTAAGTCTTGATGATAGGGAGCAAACACTTGAACTGGTCATTATATGTGTTTTTTTTTTTTTTTTTTTTAAATGCCAGCCAAAATGAGATTCACATGGTTCATAAATAATAAATATTTAATAAAATAATAAAATTATTCTTTAGGTATTCCTTTAAAAAAGTCTATGAAACTGATGACTGGAAAGCGGAAGATCTGTGTTCAAGTTCCGGCTGAGGTAGTGAGACCTCTTTATTCTATTCCCTTATTGTATAAAATTAATGTGGGATTAAATACCACAAAGAATAAAGTATTAAAAAAAACTTAATATTTAAAGTTTCAAGATATAATTTTGTGGGATATAGCATAGAGAATGATGAGACCTACCACCCAAAGAAGCTCGATTTAGAGCAAATATAATGGCAATTTTCTCGAAGTCTTTAAATAAAGGCATCATTAATTAATGAATTAATTAATAGTAAATGTGTCCCAATTATTGCCTGGTAACAAATAAAACATTTTGAATTTTGTTCTTGAAACTATTTCTGTATAATAAAACAAGAATAAGGACTTTAAATCGTGTATAATAATGGGGTCGATTTTTATACATATAAATGCATATAGTAAGGGACGACCCTAAGGCTCATCAATATGTATGAGCTTCTTGGGGGTAAGGAGGGAGGGGAAGGGGCTGTCACAGCTGTTTTCTGCTGAGAGATAGGAGAGGGGTTGGAGGGGAAAGGGGTTGAAATCTCTCCGGAGACCTCTCCTACCTCTTCCCTGCCGAAAAGTGTACCTGGCGCCCTCTGGGGACCTCGACTCGAGTCTACAGGCCGTTAAATTGGCCTACTCCCACCGCCAAGTCTTCTCCTCTTCCTTTCTCTGTTTCACACATCTCTCTCTATCTCTCCTTTTCCCCCATTTCTCTCTCTCTTCCACAACCCCACTCTTTCTCTCGATCTGCTTCTCTTGTCTGAATCCAAGAGTCTCTCTCTCTCTCTTTTACTCTCCAACAAGCTTACTGTCAGATTTTTTTTTTTTTTTTGATCCTCTCTCACCCTCTCTCTCCCCCTTTCTCCCCCCACCCTCTCTATCTCTGAGGGTCCCAGTGGAGGGGGAAATAAACACGAGGTTTGTGATCCGACTGATGCTGATAGTGACCTATACTGTCTCAGCGATTTCTTCATGGAAAACTTTCATGAAGGTAAAAAAATCTCTTTCTTGTCTAGAAAAAAGAAAATAATTTTTTTTCCCCCTGTATAGTAATTTTTATTTGAAAAGCTATTGTTATTATAAAATATATGTAAGAAAGTAACTTCATGTAACCACTAACAAAAGCCAAAATATTATGGTATATTAATTTTCAGGTAAAGTAAATGCTCTTCCTATAGAAAAATGAACATAGAAATATACGAGAAACTTTTAAAAAAGACTGTTATACAGAAAAACTTACATTCTATACATGAACACTGAGGATAATTAGGAGGCAACAAACATTTTATGATTTTAAATGAAATTCTTCAATCCTATCTAGTTGATATACTTCAAATTTGTGAAATTCAGTTCAACTTAATCACTACAGTTATAAATATTTAAATAATGAGTTTTGTTTTATCCAAAGATAATGATTTATCTACCACTTTTTTCAAGTGATAAAAGCCATCACCAAGAGTCTATATTAAACAAGAGAAGAGTTTTTTTGACCGTAGATATTATTATTAGATAATTTTAGTTGGGTTTCGGTCAAGGTAGATCCAAAAAAATACAAATTTAAAAAAGGTGTATTTTTTTATATAAAAGATTATCTGCCAACATTTCGGCTTACATTGTAAATCATCTTTAGGGCTGCCTATCATAAAGACGAGAGTGAGCAATAGAAATGTGAACTTGGGACAAGACGTCCTCTCTCGTCTTCATGGTAGAGACAGCCCTGAAGATGGCTTACAATGTAAGCCGAAACGTTGGCAGATAATCCTTTTTAAAAAATGCACCTTTTTTTAAATTTGTATTTTTTTTGGATTTACCTTGACCGAATCCCAACTAAAATCATCTAATAATTATATTAAACAAGATCTTACATCTTTAATTTTGTAATTAATAACTTAAATTTTATTTTATTTTATTATTAATTTATGTTACTATCCTTAAATGAAATAATAGTTTAGTTCAAATTTAGGGACCTAATTTTTGACAAACTTCTTGAGGTGAAGTCAACACTGGTGATGAAGGAAGTACGACGCACACACAGGCATGAATTTTGTTGCATCTAGAAGAGCGCGATTTTTTACATATGTCACGGCACATATTGACTGCTCTTTTCGATGCAACCCAACTATAACAGTTATGTAGGTAGCAATAACTGTAGTAGTTATAACGAATACTGTTATCTTGGGTTTTTGCTGTGGGCACTAACTAACTCTTTAGCTTGAAAGTTAGGAGCTGCTGGCTTAGCCGAAAGGAACTGTTGTTCCCTTGCCGGGTTCAAATCCCTCCTAAAGTAGGCTTTTATCTACAAATAAAAGCTTTCCAACTGCAAGACCAGAATAGGGTGGTTCTTTTGTAGATGGCTCCTTCCTTCAAAATCCTAAGTAGTGGTTGCACGTGCACGGAATGTGAGAAAAAAACCTATGATTTATAACTGAGGTCAACTGATCGCTTAACTATTATATAGGACGCTACCTGTTGAGAATCAAATTTAAATTTATTTCAGAGTCATATGCCTAATAAAAAGAATTAATAAGACATTCGATTAGGAACAAATATGAAATTAATGTTGATTATTTAGTACATTACTTTAAAGAAATATACAGTATTGTACTCACAGTAGTTTGAAAAAACAGTGAAAGTAGATACTCACCTGAAAAAAGAAAATTAAAGAAAATAAAAAAAAGAGTATTTAAACTGCATGAGAAGTAATACTTATGTGCAATTTATATGTTGCAAATGGCAAATAAAACATTATTTATGTATTAATATATATATTGTAATAAGGGAAGAAAAAATCTTTCTGTTATCTTCTTAACTACTAACTCAGTATTTAGACTTTTATTTTAAACCGTTCACATTTGGTTTACTTTCATGAGAGAATAAAGTTTTTTTTTAAAAACTGTTTCGGCCCGAATTTCAGGCCTTCATCAGGGAAAATAGGGTGATAAGGAAAGAGAGACTCGTGCTCAACAGTGTCTACATCGTGACTGGAAAAATAAAGGTTACAGACTAAAAATAGAAAAATTTAATGTTTAAATTATAAAATAGAAAGAAAAAGAGTTAACCATCCAATCTATATGAAAAAAATTAAGGATAATTTTTTTTTTTTACAACAAAACTCAGTTTATAACATTACTAAGTCATATTAGGAATTATTTAATACAATCAAGGTCCAAGAGGTTAGGGACCTGATTATGAAACCTACCTTTTTTACCATAGAGTGTGTAATGAATATATTTGTTATTACGTATGACAAATTATGATTTTTTTTTACAAGTGTAATGAACTGAACATGAAAACAATAACTTCAAAATAAAGAATTTGTTATTCAGATAATTAGTTAAGTGAAAGTAGATGGTTACTTAAAATTAGACTTATAATTAGGGGATTTTTTTTGTCTCCAGCGGTCGTAATTTGCATTAATATGTATCGCATACCTCAGACATATGTACAACAAACCAATAATATAGTAGGATTACTAGCAAATCCTATTCTATTAGTTAGTATTCGTAGTAGAATTTCAGAAGACAACAAACAATTTTCGGGAGAGAAATTTTACTTATTTATTTTTTTATAGAAAAGGTCAGGTATGGAATAATACTTACATTTTTAGCTGATATCCGCGTAAATCAAGTTATTAACGTTGGCTCCATAATGCAACTTTTGAAAATTTTAATAGATCTACAACGATTCTACATTTTAAAAAATATAAAAATTACATATATGTATAGTTATATCCTGCTATATGAATAGATACACCCCCTAGCTTACGCAATGTCGAATAAACCATTTACATATTTAAATTTTTAATGAGTCGTAGGGTTCAGAGAAAAAACCAAAATTTAAAATCCTTATTTCTTTGTTGCTATTTGTGATAAGAAATAATGTTTTTAAAAAAATAATCCAATTTTCTTTTTTTTAAAGAAGAAACTTAAAAAAAAATAAAAATGAGGTATGTCACTACAATGGCTGATTGATGGGATCCGTTCAGGTCTAAAAATTTAGATATCGCACCCTTACCTACCGCCAGTAAAGGGGTTGGCCACTAGACTAATACATCAGTCATTAATAAAATAAAAATAAAAAAACCTTAGTTACCTCCCCAAAAATTATCCAGTAATCATTTTAATTACTTCAATGGACAGTGAACGTTAAACAGTCAAACTTATTTTCAAAGCTTAGAGAATCTAAGTTCTGAGTATTAATAAGGAAATTTGATTATGCTTCTTGATAATTTTAGAATAATTGACACATTAAAAATGGAGTTTTCTAAATCCAAAATATTTATATANTTTCTCGTAAGTTAGGCTCTCGCTAATGAAGAGGGAATAGAGTGAGATATCTAGCCTGTCCTTGTGGTGTAAAGGTCAGCATACTAGGCCCGGATAGCAAGTGATCCAGGTTCGATTCCTGGCGAGGACGGATAGATTTTTTTATTCTGTTCCCCCTCATGAATTATTTACAAAATTTAACGTGTGATTAAATACCACAACTAAAATTATTATTGAAACATTTACGATAAAATTTATAAATTCTCTGATTAGGTGTTTTGCAATGAAAGTACATCGATTCAAGTTTGATTATAGGTAAACCCAATACAAGTTCGGCGCTTATTAGGGTAAATAAGACATCTGTAATTGTTAAGGAACTCTTATTTTTTTATATTTGAATTTATTGGATGTAAGACATACTTATCATTAGTAAGGGTTGGTTTTTTAAATAATCACCATTGGGTAAATAATAATAATACAAATAAATACTTTAATTATCATGGCGGAAGAAAAATTTTAACAGCACTATCATTTAATTGCATAGCGACGAGTAATTACATTTTTTAGTACATGTCAATGAAAGAACCTTGTCCTTCTTGAGTGACCACAAAGGCTGTTTGTTTAAGTTCTAATTTACAAGGGGGATTGCACCCTTTTGTGTGGTTCACGGAGGTCGCTCCCACCCCCAACCGCAGGACTCCCAGGTACCGGTTCAATCAGGAGCAGGGGTTGGAGAAAGGAAACCCACCCCATAATGGTTAGAGAGAGGACGGTTGAGGCACAAAGAACATGGCCGTTGACCCCAGGGGAAAGAAGCAAACGACGCATCCCTATTGTCGGCGAGGTGTGGAGGACGAGGGTGACGGTGAAGAGGAATAAGGAGGCTGAGAAGAGACACCCACCATTACTGTATTCCACCTTGGGTAGTATGGCAGCTGGAGGCACTTGCAGGAATAGCAACTAGACTGAGTGGTCTTCTCGTTAAAATGCTCCCACTTCAACGTAGTACATACACATACTTTTATTGTATGTACAGTGTATTTCAATTAGGTAATGTTAGCACATTGAATTCATATAAAATAATACTTGGCATACTCAACATAGCTGTTATAAAAAGCAAAACTTGTTAGTAAGAAGCAAATAATTTATTAGCATTCAAATTATTATAAATTCTGACAATATGATCTTTTACATTTCAATAATACCAGTATTTAAATCATACTCATATAAATGACCAGTTAATTAAGAGTATCTTAAGCACTTAAAAAGAATAAAACTTTGGCTCAAAAACAGACCATGAATGAAATTTACTTGTAAATGACAAACTTCTAATAAAGAAACGTTGAAAATTATCTTTTCAAAATGGAGTTAAATAATAAAAGAATTGATATAAAGTGGCTCAGCAATGACTCTCCTCCATTGCTAACTTTTCGAGACAGATTTATTCTTGGTACATATTTGAAATATTTATTCCTTGTTCGGCCAGTGTTATTTTTACATTGAGGCACAGAAAGGTTTTGTAAGGCACTGATGTAAGCTAATAATGGCGATCAAATATAGGAAAACGTATTAAATGACTCGGAGTAAATCGACAGTCAAAAATATTGACAAGCATACATATTTGTATATATCAAACTACTACTGATTTATATAAAATACAACTGACGTCAGACCAATCAAATTTGTTTTTAACCCTTCTATAATATTTTGGCTTACAGCGTTTTTTTATTCCATTAAAAATTGATAATAAATAAAGAAATCATATAAATAAATAATAAGCATTTTAATTAAATTTATTAAGATTATGACGGGTTAATTTTGGATTCTGCGAAGTTCGATATATTTAATGAAAGCAGAAAGGGGGGAAAGTATTTATTATTCCACTGATTTAAATGAATCGGAGAAGCCAAAATTTACGGAAGAAAAGTGTAATCAGAGTTTGTTCGATAGGTTGTGCTTAGCATTAATTGAATTGATATTGAAATATCCCATCAATTTTTCCAATATCTTTTCCCTCGATTCTGCGATGAATCAACTGAAGGGAAATGAGTTAGTAATATGCATATTCCGATAGGGAAAAATGAATATGGAACACTTGAGACCCCCAAGAATAATTCACCAGTCCGTTGTTCACTCATTAATATACATAATTAAAATTTTATCAAATTGAGTATTAAGTTTAAAATATTCCGTGAAGAAATTAACGTTGGAAAGTTATATTGAAAATGTACTCACTGAATACAAAAGCGATAAAGTTACATTTTCTTTGTCAAAAAATTATACGGAAATAAACCAAATGGCTCTTTTAATGTTTATTCGTCACAGAAAGTACATTAAGTAAATAAATAAAATATTTACTTTTGTCAAAACTTGATAATTTTCAATTTCATGCACTTTTTAAATAAAATATTTGTATAATTTTATTTTTAAATTATTTATTTTTCTACATGTCGTTATTGGATGTTTTAAATTAGGATTAATATGCAACTATATTAACTGTTAGACAATGATTTATTGTTAGAAGTAATGCTCATTACTCTGTAGGAGAAGTAACAGCGAGGAATCAAATTTAAATTTCTTGTTTAAAAAAAAAAAAATTAAATTGATCGCCAAGGCAAATCTGTTTATCTTTATAAAATTATTAACTCATTCCCCCCGAACATTAAATTCTTAAATAAATCATATATATTTAATTAACAGCCAATAGATATCCTGGAGTATGAAATTCCTTCGGCTGGAAAAATGATTCATTAAGATTAGAAAAGATATATATATAATACCTTTTTTTTAATAAGTTAACAATTTAAGTAGCACGGCTAGATGAGGTACTAAGATGAATAAAAGAATATGGATTCATAAGTAATAGGATAAATGCTTGTTCTTAGAGGACTCTGTAAATTATATAGGATTATCTGTGTCGAGGAAGGTCATGAGAACAAGAGAAGATACAATTCAAGTAGTTCTTGATATGCCCCGTCCGGAAAATATAAAACAGAACCATTTTTGGGGATGTTCATTGAATGCGTTATAAAAAAGAACCTACAATAGAATTGGTCGAGAGGATGTAAATATTTGCTTTAAATAAATTTCGATTACACTTAAGGGGTATATAATTCTAGTTTCACACTGACTACAGAACTTTATTAACAATTTTTGGAACTCACAAAAGAGTACCAGGGACAAGCAGCTGTAGAATACAATGGTAATCACTGTATTTGAGCAAATTCAGTAGAATATGTCCCGAATTAAATGTTTGGAAAAGTTGACAGCCTTAGCAGATTACCCGACGGGTTAGAGGAATATATTGATTATAAAGATAGAGGGTATCTATGGCCCCAAATCTTTGGGGATATTGCCGATTATTTTACACAAATACCTCTAAGGCAAGGCAACATAATAACCAAGGTTAAGACATATATCGATATAGATTGGTAGAGTATGACGAAAACCCCTAATAGGAAAACTTTGAGAACAAGAAGAATGAGTTAGCGGCGCATAAAGGGTGTTTAATGTGGGGCGTGAGAATAGTTATTACAATTTTATTGTGTGAGCTGATTCTCAAATATTTGCATGAAACACACATAGGTATAGTTGAACTCATGAAAGCTCCAGCCCGAGACCCAGTGGTTTATTGGCCAGGAATCGACCGAGATATTCAGAAGGATTGTGGATGTTGTCGCATGTGCGCCAATATTCAGCACATTGAAATGACAAAGGAAATATTTAAGCAGCTGTGCTAAAGATCAATCCCGAAGTAGACTTCATATTGATTCTGCAGGACCTTTCGTCAATAAGCAATTTATATTAGTAGTTCAGGCATATTCTGGGTGGGCTGAGATAAAAATAATGAATAGTACCACTACAGCCAACACAATTCACTACCTGAAAATATTAATTAGTCGATATGTGTTCCAAACACCACCGTGAGTGACAATAGGACATCGTTTGGTTTTCAAAACTTTTGTATGGTATTTGAATACAAAATTTGACATCACCTATCTACCGCTCAGATTCAAATAACCAGTCAGGAAAATATGTTGCAACCATGAAGACATCTTTAAGGGAAATACTAGATGAAAACGGCGGAAGAAGGCTGGATGATATCTTAACGAATTTATGTTTCGTTTTAGATCTAATCCGCACACACCAGTACAGGTTTATCATCAGCTGAGCTGTTCTTTGGGTTGAAGTTAAGGACCGAGCTAGATACGATCAAAACACCCTTCAAGGATTGAGGTAGCGAGTAGGAAGAAGGCAGAAAAACATTTTCGATCAGGACGAAATTTTAGTAGAAACATGGATTCAGGGAAGGATCTATTGGATCTCAGAAACGATCAGCAAAAGACCAAGATTAGATATTTGGAGAATATACATAGAAGAGCGGAAATTAAAGATACATGCAGATCAACTGATACACCGCTTTTTGCATCAAAATATGTAAATAATCCATTAGCTATTGATGATTGATAGAGGATTATGAGGGTAATAATAGCCAATATGAACCAATAGCCGTACCAAGTAAGAACATATTACAGGCATGAAGTTAGTTCACTTATTTTCCTAATGTTTGTGCCCTGTACTATTTTTACGACAAAGCATATTAAGTTATTTAAGAATGTGCCACTTCCTTAATTTTGTACTCTCTAATCATCTAAAGCTTTTTACACAATAAATGCAAAGGAATAGAATAAATCTTACCATCTCAACCGAATCTTCTGTTTCCGGGTTCGAGATAGTAAAATTTTTTTATTCTATTCTCTTGAATTTATTGTATAAAATTAACGTGAGATTGAATACCGCAACTAATATCAGTATTTAAAAAATTAGACTTTTGTTTTCATATATTTCCATCTATAAGGAAATTCTCTTAGTTTATGTTATCTCACTGTGATAGACTTTTTTCTTTTAACACTTAAAAATCTTTAATTTCTTTATATAGTTTTATGAACTTCAATTGATTTAAAATTTCAAATATGGATAAAACTTAAGTAACTTAAACTTTACTGAAGTTTTCTAGGAGACCCTTCATATTTTCTCATTTTCATACCTATACACGTGTCCTCCATCTTGATACTGTCATTAAAAATGTATTTTTTGTTGCTTTTGTTTTGTTGCTGCCCCTGAGGGATGAAAACACCGGAGATATATATTTAATTAAAACTTTGGGATATTGGATAGCCCGGGGAAAAAAAACGTTTAATATTCTATGAGAGGGAAGTCCTAGGAATACACTGCAGAGGTAAGAGGAGTTTGTTGCTAGCGGCCTGTGCGCTCTTAAGTTTTCTCTTCATGAAGCTGAAAACTATTCTGTCCTACCTAAAAGTGGATTAATTTGTGAAGAGACCTAGCTCTAAATTAGCCGGGCTACTTTTGGAATCACACACTTAGAGATTGCCGCAAAGGCGTCTTTGAGTCTTCGTAATCTGACAGGAATTAGGTCTATAAAAAAAACAAACAAGATTATTGAAATGAATAGCTTTCTTCCCACTAATCTGTCCAAGCTTTGAAGCCTAAAGTATATTACATTGATTTTTAACTATTAATCTAGTCACTCTTTGGTTTATAAACATTGTAGCTTTTGGAAAATTCAAAAACAAAAATAAAACAATTCAATTGCGCAAGAGCTCAACTCTCTAGTTCACTTTATAATACCATCATTATTGAGTATCAGTCATACAAATTTTATAAAATATAGATTAGAAAATTTCATTTTAAGTCAATTAATATTTATTTATAATAAAAATTAT
>KZ806904.1:1002551-1017694 GCA_000696205.2 Oncopeltus fasciatus | reverse complement strand
ATAAGAAAATAAATTATAAGTTTTTTTTTGTTTTTTTTTTGGTAAACTTTATAGACTCGAGAGATTATAGATGATTCCCTAATATGTGTGAGTGTGTGTGATCTTTTAATATATAGGATCGTTATAAATTCATGAGCACCATAGCATAAATTTATCATAAGTAGACAGAAATTGATATCTGTCTCCGTAAACTAAAACACACATTAGGGAAGGTAATTCAGTAGTTTTACAGGAAGGACGTGATCGTGAGGGGTGGTCTTGACCAATGAAGATGTATGATTTTTTTTATGTCCTGGAGTGGACACCCTCGGATAATTTGTTTCCCGTATATTGACAGATATAATCAATATGCGGGGCCTTTGTCCTTTTTTTCATATATCCGTCCTTTGTTTTATTCTATTGACCACTTAATTATTATATCATATAATTTTTTTTATTGTTTTTATTTTCATTTTAAAGTATTTTTAGTATAAAAACCGATTAAATAGACATAATACTTGTTTCAAACAATTTAAGCGACACTAAATATCGAAGATTTATTTTGTTTAATATATTTAATAATATCTTTTGCAGTTTACATAATTATTCAATAGACTACTAAATTAATAAGTTAATTTAGACCATCGTTTAGATGAATTTAATATACTTTTCTGCATTTTTAAAACACATTTCTGGAGATTACTGCATTCTATTTAGCGTACGTAAAATACTTGATTTCATCTCAAAATTGTTATATTAACTTGAGATTAGTCGTAGTACAGTTTTTCCGACTTACAATAATGAAATTATTGATCTCAAAATATAACAAAACAACTCAATGTTATATACATCATTATAAAATATAAGATATTTTATAACATATCATAAGTATTAAATTATTTTATCAATTAGGAATTTTAATCAATAAGAAATTGCACTAGGAAATAATTTAACTACTACTCCAATAATAATCTATTACGCAATTGTAATATTGATAAAAAAATTCATTTGTTCTTTAAAAAATTGTCATTTTTTTAAAGAAACCCCATTACGAAATAACAATTATAATGTACACCTCTTATCCGATTATAATTACGTAAAAGTAAATAGTTTCTAAGACTAGTCTATTAAAAAATCGAAGAAAAATCTATTTTAATGCACTCCGAGCTCTTTTTAGATGAACCGTTTCCATATAAATTCGTGATAATTCAAGAAAATTTTGGAAGAAAAAAAAAAGGAAGGTAAGGGTAATGAATAAAAAGAGAAAGATAATGTTAAAATATGAAAAACTCAGGTATCTAATTCGTTAAAGAGGAAATGGAGCCGATAAGGAATGAACTTTAAGGACCATCTTCTTTCAAGATCCAGGTCGTGTTCCAGGTCGTGTAGGATGCGTTGAGAATGAAGTAGAACTTGGATTCCTATAGTTAGCTTCGAAACACCGACATCGAAATGATTTGAAACATTGAAACAATAAACGTTTCAGCTCGTTTCCTACAACGGTTTCAATTTGTGGAAGAATTTAGTGATCCCAAAGCTCTTCCTTAATCTGTGTATTTATCTAAGAGCAAAGGAGTGTCAATACAGCTTATAATACGCATTAGAGAATTAACATTTGTTCCTCTGGCACACCAATAACCATCTGAAAAGGACTTTTTTACCGCACAAATTAAGTGGAACAAAGGCGAGTGATTTAAGTGTCATAGAACGAGTAGACGTCAAAAAAAGGAAGTGAAAAGCCGGAGAGCTTCAAAGAGCGTTCCTTCCGCTTGTTGAACAAAGTACGGGAGAGAGCTAAGTATTAATAAGGAAGTCTGCGAGGGATCTTTGTTCTTGGGCGCTTCTGCAGGGAGTAAGGGTGCTTCTATACGCGAGGGCCTAATTGGAGGCGAAATTAGGTTCTTATATCTAGTGGGGCGTTTGTACATTCGCAAGTGTGTTTGCGTACGTTGTGGGGCGTGTGCTTGTGTTCGCCTGATCCTTAGCATTCGCTCGCGTACGATTGTGTGAGCGTTCCCGAAGTGGGCTAGTCCCTAGTACTTACTTCCCAGAGCGCCAGCCCCATAAGGGCTTCTTTTACGACGGCAATCTGACCTTGTTCTGCGACTCTTTTGAGCCAGCCTCCCGTGATGTCGGCCATTATGGAAGTTACTCCAAGAGACACGGTCTGAGGAGCGTGTGCTCTCTAGCGCCAAGCATCACGACTTCTCATTACAGCAGGAAATTACAAACACTTGTAGCTCAGAAAAATTCTTGACAAGGATTGCTTATTGCCAAACCGCAAAGTGCTTGCTTCTCTAGCTAGTAGCATATTCACTGACCAAATAAATGGGAAAAAATAAACAAACAATGCATTTTCTTTATTTTCAATATACACAGTAAAATCCATTTCCTTATAAACAAAGATACACGTCTCCTGCATTTATAGATAATGACATTGCTTAGTTAAGTATATATTTCTGTAAACGCTATTAAACAGTTTATATAAATATATAGTTTTCACTTATATTTTTCATTTTGTAGAATTAAAATTCGACAGTTTAGGAAGATATAATTAATTATTAATTAGAATTAAACTTATCTATGATTAATCTGGTATTTAAGCTTATAATTAGATCACAGGCTGTTAATATTTTTAACTGAGACCTGTTATCTTGTATTTCAAAAATAGATTGCTAACAAATGCCTATATCTACGTGACTATTATCGTATATAAATTTATATACAGGTCACAGAAGCAAAGAAAATTAATACAATTATTGCTAACCTAAAATTACAGGTAGAAATTTTTTTTTAAGGGTTCGACAAGGTTGATAAAAAACCAATTTAAAAAAATGTGCATTCGTCTACCGACGGTATGACTGAGTCAAGAACATTTGAACCAGGTCTCGCCTTCATGATAGCCCTGGAGATGACTTACAATGTAAGCAGAAACGTCGGCAAACAATAAAAAAAATACATTTTTTTTTAAATTTGAAAACTCTCTAATTGAACTATATTTATTGGTAGATTTCTAATTAAAAAATAGAAACATCTGTGACCTGTACTTTAAGTAATTTTATGTTATAAATCTACACTATTTTATTGTGTATAACTTGCATAGAACATAAATGGCATTATGTTCAAATGAAGAGTTTTTTTGACCATAGATATTATTTATATTAGTTTTTTGTTGAGGTTCGGTCAAGATAGATCCAAAAAAAATATGTTTTAAAAAATGTGCGTTTTAAAAATTATCTACCACCGTTTCGGCTTACATTGTAAGCCATCTTCAGGGCTATCATGAAGGCGAGAGGGGAAGTTGTGTCACCAAGATCCCATTTTCATGATTGCATTATGTCATGTCATCAGTCATCAATGGCTATAGAATTTTTAATTTTTGCACCACGCAAGTTATATATAGTACACGTATTTTTAATTTGTTTCTTTACTTTTTACTAAAAATTATAACCTTTAAAAAATTTAAGGTCTATTTTATTACTATTCTGGAACAATTAATAGTTTAACTGAATGTCAGCTCTTCTCTAAAACTTTGTAACCCCTAATCCTATGATATGAAACCATTGATGTAGCACCTAATCCCTACATATAACACTTTATTACCTAAATATAACACCTAATCCATTTGATATAACACCAGCGTAGTGTAAGATTTATTTTTGGACTTTTCTACTTTAAGTATTTGCACAAGAAATGAGAGGGAGCCAGAAAACAAATCTTACTACCTCAGCCGGGACTCGAACCTGGATCTCCAGCTTTCCGGACAAGTTTGCAGACCTCTACACCACTGAGGCAGGATAAATAATCTCCCCAGAGAATTTTTTTTCTGGCTCCATTGCCTAATATAAAATACAAAATTTAACTTTTAAATATTTTATTTAGGTTGTGGTTTTTTTATCCCACGTAAATTATAAATAATTCATGAGAGGGAACAGAATAAAAAAATCTATCCGTCCTCGCCAGGAATCGAACCTGGATCACTTGCTATCCGGGCCTAGTATGCTGACCTTTACACCACAAGGACAGGCCATTTATTAAATGATAAATATTTAATATAGTAAATGACGAGAGCCTACAAAATGTATGACAATGTCAGCTACTTCGAGTTTAAGACGAATTTCTCGTCTTTCTCGTAAGTTAGGCTCTCGCTAATGAAGAGGGAATAGAGTGAGATATCTGGCCTGTCCTTGTGGTGTAAAGGTCAGCATACTAGGCCCGGATAGCAAGTGATCCAGGTTCGATTCCTGGCGAGGACGGATAGATTTTTTTATTCTGTTCCCCCTCATGAATTATTTACAAAATTTAACGTGTGATTAAATACCACAACTAAAATTATTATTGAAACATTTACGATAAAATTTATAAATTCTCTGATTAGGTGTTTTGCAATGAAAGTACATCGATTCAAGTTTGATTATAGGTAAACCCAATACAAGTTCGGCGCTTATTAGGGTAAATAAGACATCTGTAATTGTTAAGGAACTCTTATTTTTTTATATTTGAATTTATTGGATGTAAGACATACTTATCATTAGTAAGGGTTGGTTTTTTAAATAATCACCATTGGGTAAATAATAATAATACAAATAAATACTTTAATTATCATGGCGGAAGAAAAATTTTAACAGCACTATCATTTAATTGCATAGCGACGAGTAATTACATTTTTTAGTACATGTCAATGAAAGAACCTTGTCCTTCTTGAGTGACCACAAAGGCTGTTTGTTTAAGTTCTAATTTACAAGGGGGATTGCACCCTTTTGTGTGGTTCACGGAGGTCGCTCCCACCCCCAACCGCAGGACTCCCAGGTACCGGTTCAATCAGGAGCAGGGGTTGGAGAAAGGAAACCCACCCCATAATGGTTAGAGAGAGGACGGTTGAGGCACAAAGAACATGGCCGTTGACCCCAGGGGAAAGAAGCAAACGACGCATCCCTATTGTCGGCGAGGTGTGGAGGACGAGGGTGACGGTGAAGAGGAATAAGGAGGCTGAGAAGAGACACCCACCATTACTGTATTCCACCTTGGGTAGTATGGCAGCTGGAGGCACTTGCAGGAATAGCAACTAGACTGAGTGGTCTTCTCGTTAAAATGCTCCCACTTCAACGTAGTACATACACATACTTTTATTGTATGTACAGTGTATTTCAATTAGGTAATGTTAGCACATTGAATTCATATAAAATAATACTTGGCATACTCAACATAGCTGTTATAAAAAGCAAAACTTGTTAGTAAGAAGCAAATAATTTATTAGCATTCAAATTATTATAAATTCTGACAATATGATCTTTTACATTTCAATAATACCAGTATTTAAATCATACTCATATAAATGACCAGTTAATTAAGAGTATCTTAAGCACTTAAAAAGAATAAAACTTTGGCTCAAAAACAGACCATGAATGAAATTTACTTGTAAATGACAAACTTCTAATAAAGAAACGTTGAAAATTATCTTTTCAAAATGGAGTTAAATAATAAAAGAATTGATATAAAGTGGCTCAGCAATGACTCTCCTCCATTGCTAACTTTTCGAGACAGATTTATTCTTGGTACATATTTGAAATATTTATTCCTTGTTCGGCCAGTGTTATTTTTACATTGAGGCACAGAAAGGTTTTGTAAGGCACTGATGTAAGCTAATAATGGCGATCAAATATAGGAAAACGTATTAAATGACTCGGAGTAAATCGACAGTCAAAAATATTGACAAGCATACATATTTGTATATATCAAACTACTACTGATTTATATAAAATACAACTGACGTCAGACCAATCAAATTTGTTTTTAACCCTTCTATAATATTTTGGCTTATATCATTTATTTTTTAATTATAGATTATTTAAAAATTCATCATAAAACTAAATTATGAATCTAAATATGAGAATAAGAGCGAATGAATCGAAATAAATGAATAATCAAGAAGTAATATTATACTTTGAATCTTCCTTGAACAGCTTAATATTGTCGTAATATTAGGAAAAGAAAAATAATATGTATCGCTTATGTAAATTGTCAAATATATTTGTATAAATTTTGTGAAATTATTATTACTTTAAGAATGTATTGAGGAGTGCTACAAGCTTTTAAAAATATTAAACTATTCTTTATCGGAATAATAGTGGAATTTTGTTACATATATTAAGAAAAAAATATCAATGCACAAAAAATATAAAATTCTTGAAAACATGTTCTTCCTCACTAACGTTGTGGTACTACTTTGTAGAATGAGCGAATGGCCTTTTTTTTTTCTCAAGATAAATAAAAAAAAAGTCCTTTTGTCCAACATACAAAATAATCAGTCATTTGTGTTCTACAATATTTTGATTTCCCATGATGGCAGATATGCAAGAATGTAACTAAGATGGTTAAATGCTTCTTTCGACGTCTCACGTCTAGCTGGTCTTAACCTCGGCGAGAGACTTTTCTCTTTCAGTTTTAAATTTCAAATTAGTAATTTATAACCATTTTTAATAAAACATTGAAAATCTTCCTTCTTTATTATCATCTTTCTGGTTTTTTCCCAATCAATTTTTAATTTATCCATACAACTGATTTTGTAATATCCAGTTTTCTTTCAATAAGACGGATGAAACACTTTTTTTATTGGATTTTCATAACTAAATTTAAAATTATTCCATAAAAGAGTCTAATATATCTTTACATTAAGTATAATCTTCATTATAAATAATTAATTGGCTCATTCTCAATCAGCTTGACTTTCGCCTAAACTGGAGTGAACAAACTAAAATCAAGCGACAAGAACTCAACAGACGCCGCGGACTCTATAATACAGCCTTATAAACAGGCGCTCACAGCTTACAAAGGACAAGTAAGTACTCAGGAAGCCAGAAATGTGTAAAGTTGATACGCATATCATTCCCATTTATAACATACAATTGATTTTCTGATCCCTAGTGTCTATTTTTCGTTATGATTTAAATTTAAAGTAGGCCATTAACAAAGTAAATAATTTTTATTTTGAAAATAAATAAATAAATAAGGTATACATTAGTACTATAGAGATTAGTGGATTTTAGTGTTTTGTTTAATTTAGATGATAACATTTCTTCAATTTAAAATATGTGAATGACTAATAGCATCTCTACTGAAAAAGTTAGTTACAATAAAGTGCAGGTAATAAGATAATGATATCTAAAAATGACTGAAATAAGTATTTTGCACTATTTAGAAGTTTAAGATCCGTTTTACAAAATAATGGAAAAGGAAATTTGTAGGGAAATAAAGGGAAATAAACGATGCAAAACAATAAAAAAAAAAAAAAAAATAAAAAGTAGATTAAGAGCGCATACCCAAATTAAAAAGAGGGACGAGAGCTTGGGGTGGCGATAATTACCGAGCACTAAGACGTGTTATTTAGTAGGCCTTAAACTGGCCGCGGTGAAGGCACTAAAAAAGAAATAGACTTTTCCACGGGGAACCTTGAGGCATGACCTACACCTAGGTCCGACCCTAAATCCGATCCCTAACAGGCCTCAGCTTAATTGTGCTTCACTCTAAAGCCCTTTAAGGCTTACCTTTGGCGCGGGGAACTGCCCTTCTGTAATAAAGTCCAGAGGCTGCTTTAAGGGTCGGCTGGATTAATGGGACTACAGCTGTTCCGAAGGAGTCTGCGGTCTCCCACAGCTGGGGATCTTCGTCTGATCACCCCCTCGTTAGGAAGTAAGTAGTCAAGTATATGCTTATTTTCCCGAGAACAGAGTATAAGTGTTCGCTGGATGGGTGGGGGCACAATGATGTCAAGGGGGAAAAGTAGACAGATAAGGACGCTGATAGAAAACCCCAGAGGAATCGTATCTAAGAGAAGAGTAGTCCCTCCAGATTACAGCTCATGTCAATCCCTACTCGTTCGTGACAGGAAAAGGTATGTTCCGCATTTAAGCTAAAAAAACATCTCCCGGAAACGGAAATGAGAAATATAAAGAACTATTATTATTATTTTTGAGAACATATTTACTTTCAAATCCCACAGACATGGATTTCTTACTTTTTATACAAATTTCAATATTTCCGGTTCTCATATCCTACACTTACACCCACATATGTAATAGGAAAAGGTGGGAGAAAGAGTGTAGTGAACACAAAAAAAGAAACAAATACATAGAGTATCAAATTTTTGTGGAAACTTCTAGCCCTCCGTCAAAGAAGAGTAAGGAAAGACTGTGATACCTCCTCTCAGATGAAGGGTGAGAAGTTATCCCGAAAATTTAATTTCTTACCCCTGTTTTTATTAATTATATACATCGCAGTCACAAGTGTTCCTTTTTTTGTATAATTTCTGGGATCTCTCGCACTTCGTCGGTAAGGAGTGAAGGGAGGCTAGCTAGTCTCCTTTTTTTTTTTTAATTAAAAATTTTACTCCTTTTTTTTTTCTTTTTGTGTTTACTGCACCCTATATATATATATATATATATATATATATATATATATATATATATATATATATGGTGGTACTTATAGCCGGACCTCGGAGATCTATACTGCCTTACGCACACTCAATAGTACAAATGGATTAACGATTTGTTACGTGGATAGTGTTTTAGAACGATTGGTACATCCCCATGCACGTATACATGGTCGCTTATGTATCAAGGCTTCTTATGGTACTTCTATGAGCTTGAACAAACTTGAGAGATCAATACATGCCTCGTACACAGCAATCCTAGCCAAAGAGGATCTGTGATTTCCTGTAGGGTTTAACTTCTTCGGATGAGCAGTCACCTGTATATCGGCAGTCACGTATTTTTATTTTTCCTTCTCGTTCCAACTCGGCGCGTTCGACTCCAACTGGGGGGGGGGGGGGTACCGTTGTACCGTTTTCCTTCCTCTGATTCATTTTCACTGTCTGTTGCGCGCAATCTTTTGAGGAAACAGTAGTTCGTAAAAAGGAATGGAAATTTTACATAAGAGTGACACCCGCTAACATCTACACTAATAGCTCTCCATATGATTTCTTAATTTCACACATACACACATAGAAACCTATGAGCGTATCTGTATATATATTGAAACAGCGATATGTTTTAATCCAGAACAGGTGGGATATAGTGTGCAGTGAACATACAAAAAGAAAAAATCACAAGAAATAAACATTTCTGGGATCTCTCGCCCTTCGTTGGTAAGGAGTGAAGGGAGGCTAGCTAGTCTCTTTTTTTTTTTTTTTAAATTAAAATTTTACTCCTTTTGATTTTTTTTCTTTTTGTGTGTTTACTGCACCCTATATCCCACCTGTTCTTTATTACTATATATATATATATATATATATATATATATATATATATATATATAAATGTCTACTTGTTTATAAATAACGCTCTAGAATTTGTAATTTTAAAAAGAAGAAGCTAAATTAGGTGATTAAGGTAATTTATGTAAATCCTATGAGTTCATTAGCGATTAATTTGGATATTGGGGGGAGAGATAGAAGAAGGCAACACATATAATCAAATTATTTTCGTTATTATTAGTGTTAGAAAAAAAAACAAAGAACGTTTTTGTTGAAAATTGTAATTTTATAACATTTACAGAAGAAATAAAAATTATGGAAATTCGAAGATTGAACAGACCCCTCGTTTAAAATATTTTTTTTTATAGAAAACTAAGTGCTTAAACTTTTAATTTGCAACCCCGTGAATGGATTCGTCTTTGAATCAAATGGGATGTGCTGGAATGGGGAAGAAGGATCTTTTAAAGGATAACAGAATGTTAATAATTTGGCGATATAATCAATATTTTAGATGCAATCATGGTGTGATGGTATTTAAAATTAAAAAAAACTCAAAATGTGAAAAATAGCAATAAACTAGGTGGGTTAATCCTCTCCGCTTCTTTCAAAGACTCACATACATTGGTGCGTCATAATAATTTTAATGAAGTTCGACTTTTTAAACACCAAAAATAAACAAATCGTATTTATTACGTACGTGTGCGTGTGCGTGCGTGTGTGTGTGTGTGTTCTCATTTTTTACAAATAAGTCTTGTGGATCGCATATGTATATATATAAGATTTATAGCATATATTCGCTTTTTTTCCAGTTCAAGAGTTTCCTGAACAAGGAAATTTAATACATTCCCCTACAATACAAGTATATAAGCACATATTACAATTTCCAATTTTCTCTAGCCGCATTAGATTAGTTTCTTGGAAGCAAAACTCCGGTGTTTTTTACGGAAGCTGAAGATCGGACAACATATTTATCAAAAGCCACGTCATAGTTCCAACGAACTGTTTTTTTTTTCGTAAAGAGGAAAATAGATAGATAATACATTTTCGTTTTTATAATAATCACATTATCGGTTTAATATTTTGAAACCCACCTAAACAACCCTTAACCAAATATCGACTAAGACCAACGTCTTTAATTTATTAAATAAACCTAAAAACCATAAAAAATTTATGCATATTATATAAAATTAATAAAACACTGTGAGAGCCAGAAAAGACAATTACTTGAATGCTCTGCTATTTTAAACTATAACAGAGGATATATTCATATTTTTAATCGAATCCTCGACACAGCCTACGACGTTAAATTATTAATATTACATAATTTTAATAAATTATACCTAAATTTCTTTAAAAATACAATAATTGTGTTGACTAACACAACTTGAACATCTTATATACTTTTTAATTTTTTTTTAACTTATTTAACCTCCCCTTCCAGCAGTGACCATCATGTCGGTGTAGGTTAACTAATGAATGTCATCCTACTCTAAACATCCATGGCTCTGGATATGTTTGCATTTCTAGATAAAAGCCAGCCCATAGCGGAACTTGAAACCCGCAGTGCGAGTTTTGCGGGCCTAGAACGCATCCCCTGAGCTACCCGGACATTTGGTGTGCCGTTTATTACATGACCTTGGGTTTTCTGCTCCTTGTGGAGAAGTGTCTAAGAACAAGAAAGTAGACGGGCAATAAAGGAGTGTTGTTAAAATTATTGTTATTTATTTTTGATCTCTTGCCTTCAATCAAGAACAAAAAATTAAAATATTGTAAATCGCTGTAGATCAACGCAGTATAAGAAAAAGAAATGGAACATTCACTAAATTGCAGAAAATTTACTACGAACCTCTACTTCTAAATCAGAGAGTTTCAAGAGATTCTATCTAAGAAGCCAAAATTTATTATATCATTCAGTACATTTTAAAAACAAAATTGCTGGAAAGTGGTTTATAAATTTAATCTGATTTATATTGTCAATGTTAAAAAAGATTTGCTCTATAAAATATAAGATTCGACATTTCCTTATTAGAAATTTAACGGTAGGCGTAAAATTGGCCGCCTGCAATGTGATCTGATGTATGGAAATGGTTACCAAGGCGGATTTAAATAACGATCCCATCGAGTAGCTCCAAAGAGGGAGGTTTTGATTCATGGAGAAGACCGACAAATGCAGTCGACCATTTGATTGGCTGGATAGGCAGGGACGGGTGGGAGGGGGTACGTCTTGGTTTGATTCCTAAGGGGGGAAAATTCAGAGTTTTACCCTACCTTTCTTTCAGTAGAAGAAACATTTTTATTCTATCTGTACCAGCAAGGATAATCACTGTTCATTGCGTAAGTAGTAGCTTCATTACTTTTAGAACAACTATTTAATTTGGCACCATAACCGGGAAAACTCATTAGTTGCTGAACTTTGAGTATTATACAGATTTCAGTTAAGATGAACATTAATGTAGTTATTTTAAAATGTACCTCTACCAGAGTGTCCTCTACCACAAAAAACAAAANGGTAACTATATATATATATATATACATGCACAAAACGAAATTCAGTTAAAAAAAAAAAGAAAAGACGTTTGTGTTTTTACTGGGCTTGTCCTGGCGACTAGTAATTTATAAAAAAAAGATTAGTTATTTTATAAAACTAGTCATAGTTAAGGACAAATATGGATCTAAGCACCCAATGTATTTTTGAATAAATTTATTTCTGGGTGCTATCCTCCGATTTATAGGTTTACAATAAAGGATATATAATAATAAACAAAATAATTTATACACATTACTATATACGCATATGCCCATATTTCGATTATTTAAATATTTTAAAGGACTTTTAAGTAATCGAACACAACCCTCACTATTTAACTGTTAAACATGGTTAGTAAAAACAGTTTGAAAAATGCCTACTTTACATTATCAAATAATTAAAAGTAGTCAGCTATAGGGCTAATTAATAGATTCAATTCATTCTTTTCGTTTCAAAATTTGAAAGTTTGTAACATGAGCCACTTTCCAGAAAAAATATTTTCTGTATGTAACTAAATTTTTAGACATGCATGGTACGACTCATAAAATAGTGTAAGATGCATCCCATTACTGAAATCATTTACTTACTTCATATATATTGTTGTTACTATAATTTTGGTGTTTAATAATTAGGATCGGAGAAAATAGAGAAACAATTTTTTTTTTTTTAAATTCTTAATGAGAAGAAGCGCCTTCTTCCAAATTCCTTGGGAATTTACTTGTGGCGAAGCAAGGAGGAAGCAAGCAACTGATAGATAACTGTAGATTACGCAGAGATCGGGGTCCTCGTGTCCCTCCCGACGTGACTCGAACCCTAACGAGTGTGTGTCGTGTGCTGTCTGGCCCAGCTAATCGCTCTGGTCGCTCCCCTAATGAACACTCGCCGTTTACTTGTGGCGAAGCAAGGAGGCAGCAAGCAACTGATAGATAGCTGTAGATTACCCAGAGATCGGGGTCCTCGTGTCCCTCCCGACGTGACTCGAACCCTAACGAGTGTGTGTCGTGTGCTGTCTGGCCCAGCTAATCGCCCTGGCCGCTCCCTTAATGAACACTCGCCGTTTACGGCCTAATGAAAGCTATCCGAAGGCTTCCCGCATAATGTAGGCGACCATGGAGTCTTTTTAAGCTGGGGGCTGCAGTGGCTACTTGAATCCTGGTAGGCTTAGAGCATGGCAGCACTGTCCCAGCCCGCTGATTGGCGATATATCACTATCTGCTGTGTTACTTCAAGTAGGTTCTTCTTAAGGTCCTGAGTCTGGTATAACACGCATCATCGAATATAGTATTGTAACGTTTTAAGTTAGTTTTTTATGAATCGCAAGTAATACTGAAGGCAATACGTTTACACAATAATTTTTGACTCGACAAGTTTCTTTGTCAGGGTAGCATTTTGCTCCAGAGCGAATAGAGCTTTTCAGCTAATAATTTAGTTCCTGCTAAGATAAAAAGAAAAGAAATTAAGCAAAACAAAATTAAATTCAAATAGAACAGAATTAAAAATATAAATTTTATAAATATTAATTTTCTTGCGGTATTTAATCCAACGTAAATTTTAACAATTTTTAGTGCAAGGGAATAGAATAAAAATACTTACCGTCCCAGCCAGGACTTGAACTTGGAACTCCTGCTTTCCGGGCCGGTGCGTTATCATTTACGCTACCAGGACAAGCCCGACAAGATATTAAATTCCCCGCACTAGTGTCGAGAGTCTAACCTAGTTAATCGAGAGTCTAATCAGGAGATCCAGATTGGTGTCCTGGCTGGGACGGTTAGATCATTTATTCTGTTTCCTTGCACTAAAAATTGTTAAGCATGTAAAGTTTGGATTGATGTTCTTATTATATGCAGGATAAATTAGACAGGATTTTGGCTAAGATCGGAAAAAAACAACTTATAAATTATTGGGTAGTTATTTAATTATTACCAACGTTTCGACTTAACTTTGTAAGTCGTCATCAAGGCGATAACAATGTATGAGATCATCGAAGGAGGTTTATACAGGTTTTTTTGTAAGTCACGTTTCAGAAAGTTCTTACAATACGTTGCTAGGTAACTCCATTTAATCACGAAACATTCCGAACGAGAACTTTACACTAAGTCTCACTATACAATGACAGGCTTATCATTATCATTTGCATATATTTAAACTAAACTCGGATATACATTATGAGACTGATAACATATATTATGTGAGGGATAATTTCAGTAAAATAAATTATCTTCATGGCTTTTTTTTTTTAATGTAAAGCTATTTCTTATATAACAAGGAATTAATTTCCTCTGCAGGGTTAGTTGATTGAAGTTAGCTATTAGTATTGCTGCTTAATTAATTTCATTGTCAAAACATTAAAACAAGGCGCTAGATTTCATTAAATATTAATATTAAACAGGAAAGAAAATATTCTGTAATACATAAAAAAATTTGGTTCAATCAAGAACGCATGCAGAAGAAATTAATTCCCAGTTATATGTGCAATTGCAATAAAGTTTTTAAAAAGTTGGAAGAGTACGTCTTTAACTGAACCTATCAATTGATTTTAATTATGAAAAACAGAACGGTCCTAAAGCAAAAATAATTCGCCCAAATTTAGAGGAATCTTCTTAAATTACGAAACTTAGATGAAATTCTGAAGGGGAGGGTGTCTGAAGAGGTTGTTCACTTACCATAAACAGAAGATTTTTCATTCATACACCGACGTTAATTACAAGGAGGCGAGGAACTAACTTATTACTGGCATTAATAGGGCTTTCCGACTATATGATGGACTGAGACATGTTTTCCCGGCCTGAGTTTACACTCTTCACTGGCAACATCTTCTCAAACATGTCGTATCCGAAATGGAGTTAACAACATCAACGCGAACAACACCATTTAATGGAGAAGTTCAACTAAGCGGATAACATCTGAGAGACACGTGAACTTTCTGAACAGGTATAAGCAAATCTTTCTCAGAACAGTCAGGTTAACTCCTCACTCATGTGTAAGCCTTCATATATTTTATCAATTTTTTCCCCTTTAATATGTGTATATAAATATAATTATTTAATGTAATTCCCAATAAGTTAAAAAGAAAAGAAAAACAAAATTTAAAATTAAGAATGTAATGTTTGGATTAATGTTCTTATATTATGCTGGATAAATTAGACTGGATTTTGGCCAGGATCAGAAAAATAAAATACTTAATAAACAAATACGTTTTGTCTTAACTTGTAAGTCGTCATCATGGTGATAACGATTTATGAAATCTTCGAGGGAGGTTAATGAAGGTTTTTTTTTTAGGTCACGTCTCGAAAAGTTCTTATAATACGTTGTTTAGTAACTCCATTTAATCACGAAACATTCCGCATCAATTTATATATATATATATAGAGAGGACGGTTGAGG
>KZ806904.1:972962-987236 GCA_000696205.2 Oncopeltus fasciatus | reverse complement strand
GAAAACCTCACAGAGAAAAAAAATTACAAGACAAAATGTCGGCATGAATAAAATAAAAAATGAAATTAAAAAACCAAAACCTACATAAGCTCCAATTATTTATTATAAAAAATGTTTTACCATACTATTTACCACAATATTAACGTTGTGTTTATACGCACATGCACGTTTGTATGATTACTTAACCTATAAACTTGTAAGATTATATTTATTTTTGTCGATGTAATGTTAGTTTTAAGTGACCTGTTTGTCTTTAGACTTTTCGCCATTCTCAAACTCAACGTAACTCTAGAAATTCGAATAAAAAATCACAACTCAAAGTCTCCTTGGAAAAACACTTTTTCAAAGAAATTTTTTAAACAATTTAAAAAAAAAAAAAATAAAAATAATTTACGTGGGATTAAAAACCACAACAAAATAATATATTTTTTCAAAGAAAGTTTTCTTACGTCATCTCATCCCAAAAACACAGAAAAAAACGTTTTTCGCAATTAAATTTATATTAACATACAAAGAAGAATTATTACAAGAATAATCTGAATTGGAATTAAAAAAGAATTAATTAAAAAAAAAATAACCTCACCCAAAGATAAAAATGTAAAAGAAAACTGTTTGGGACATACATGTATCCATTTTTTTGGTTTTCGAAAATGAGTATGTCTATTACTGTTTATAAGATTATATTAAGAGAAAATTTAATTCTATTTCGGAAATATTCATTACACTTTTTGGATATTCCGTCTCGTTAGCACGACAATTACCAAAAAATTTATTTTACGATAAACTATGAATGAAAACGAGATTTAAAACTCATAAAACTATTTGGGTAGAATTTAGGAATATGTCAATATTTAAATTAGATATTATTTAAATTATAAAGTCTCCTTTAGGAATATTTACAAATTAAAGGGAACGAACATCATATAATTACGCGAAAATAGAGCTTAGTAATCACTAGAGATGTGTCAGTAACTTATTGGACGAAACATAAAGTTAATTTATAATATAAATTTAAACGTTTAAATAAACCCCCTCGATTTCTTTTCATCTCAGTATCTCAATAAATAGCCTCTTAAATAAATAGCCTTTTCTTAAAAAAGGTATGAAAGTCTGGATTAATATGCGAAAAATCTTAGTTTTTGCTAGTTTTTTATTTTCATTTCAACCATAAGAAGTTGAAGTTTATTTCTACTGCCTAAAAAAATGTAAAACTCGTAGGCTCATGTGTGAAGTCTGATTCACACTTTGCACTTGTACTCGCGAAGTACATCATGAAAGATGTTAGATCTAGTTGCTCTGACAGCTTTAGGGTTAAGACCAAGTTTTACAGATAGCTATCACTGTAAGGCAAACAAATATACAAACATCCAACTAGAAATTTTTTTTATGGATTCAATCTATATCAAATCATAAAGAAGTGCCTCTAAAACTTCTTTGAGGGACCGCTATTGCTTTCTTAGTTTACGATATTATCTTTAATGTAAAGAAGGCAAATCTCTGGAATTAATAACAAAAAATGAACAAGTTGTCGTTTCATTACTTTTAAGAGAACTTTTTTAATGAAATCGAGCAATTAACTTCGGCACCATAACTGGCAAAACTCATTAATTGCTGAACTTTGAGTATTATACAGATTTCAGTTAAGATGAACATTAATGTAGTTATTTTAAAATGTACCTCTACCAGAGTGTGATCTACCACAAAAAACAAAACAATAACAAATCACCCGGTATCTAAGCAAATAAAAACAAAAAATCTGCTCGGAACGTAATAATTAATAATAATAATACACATAAATATATATATAATAATATACAGAAATATATTCATAGACGAAATTAGTTAGAAGATCTTATTATTTTTTTTTTTTTTTTATCTTCGCCATGAGAATAGTGGTTGGTAATGAGAATGTGACACTAGCTCTGACATAGATGTGTCCTTGCAGCTCTTCAACATCCATTTAACCTACATCAGGCAAGTTCAGGAGAATATTTCCAGCCTGAGGCATTTTTTATTTACAGAAAATACTGGAATCTAACTGAAAACCATTCTATTTTTCACACTTCGAAGCACTTTGAATCTGAAAGTTGGGTAAAATATATTAACCGAATTTGGTGAAATTCGGAATGTATATTTTTACCGAAGTGAACCTTCATGTGCGTTTTATTGTTCTACACTAAATAAATTATGGGTAAGAAATTATTTAAGTTTAAAGTGATTTAAGCCTTATATTTATAAATAATGGAAATTAGAATTTAAAATACAACAGCTAAACCGTCAAACATCTAAAATAAAATTGTGCCATACATATAACGACATTACATTTAATGTTACAGTTACCATAGGTTTCGTAATATCTCTAACAGTTAGTCACGAAGAAAAGGTTCTTGTTGGAGAAAGCGGAAGAGTGGGGTAAATTAATTTCTAAATATATGTTATATTATTATATTCCTAGTAAATTCTCTGCCACAAAGTTATAAAAATTTTAAACAGATAACAATTAAAATTAAATGTAGAAAAACTAAAAAAATTTAAAAAAGATTAATTGATTAATGAACAATAAATGGTTAAATTAAGTCGTAAAATTTTTCGAACTTTGAGACAACCTGCCTTGCCACTTTTATTGTTTGACAATTGTGTTGGAAGCTGAATTAGTTCTTATAATTTCCGTTGTATCTCTTCTGTATGTATCTCAAAGAAATTGTTTAAAATTCACATAGTTTAAAATTTAAAATTTAAAAACTTTATTTAAATTTATGTTGTTTCATGTGGTACAATGTACCTGCCCCGTTATAGGCCATAGCGGCCCAAAGATGAAACGCATTTTAAGGATGTCTTTATTCTGTCTCACGGCACACTTGAAAAGGTGCATAATTAGCGTACTATTCTGATCACCTGATTCCTTACACATTTAGGGGGGAAGGGAACAATGTGAGTTTTTTTGTTGTTTTTTTTTTTAAAGAAAAAAACAACTAACTGTGCACTGTGAGTTTTGGCTTAGGAACCTTGTGCCTCAACTCCTGTAAACCTGCTGTTTTAGGCTACCGTAAGCCTGTGAAGGTAGTACCTGTCGGACGACTGGGTTTTATTGGTTTGCGTTTCCGGGTGCCATGCAGGGTCGCAACTACATATAATACTTTTTATAGTAAATAGTAATTTATGTTGTAGAAGGTAAAAGTTTTCAACTGTAGCGCAGAAGACTTTCCATGTCGCATGAATCTTTCATGAAGGGAGAAAAGCGAGAAATATTCTCTCTGACGAGGATGTGCAAGTGGGAATGTTTCGACTGGAGTATGTTCTTGTCATTCAGTATTCTCTAAGCTACCATCAGGCCAGTGTAAAAGCAAAAAACATACATGAGTCAGTTTAATTAAAAAAACATGAATAAATTTGATTAAAAATAAATGCCTGTTTTTAAACCCGACATGATTTAATTCATTGCTCTAAAACTGAAGACATAGAATTCAAATTAAATTTAGTAATGGGAATATTCTAATTTCTCTTATGAACTTAACTTAATATGAAGCAATACTTTTGCAGGCACAGGTAAAATTTTTTTTCACTTTAAGATTTCCATTTATTGAGAATTGTTCATAAATAAAGAAAAAAAGTATTTTAAAGGCTCTGAGGAATAAGAAAATCACCTAACTCCATGAATAGTATTAATAAGTAATAAAATTGATATAACTAGGTATCATCAATAAAATTCATAATGTAATACTTTTTGACTATTAAAACTTTATTTAGTTAGTTTGACAATAGTGAAATGTCACTATTTGTAAAAGAAAATCATTTGTATGGGTATATTTTAAAAGCTTACCTTATATTATTAAAAAAAGGAAATAATTTTTAAAGAACTCATTGTCAGTTTCTTACCAAAAATATCTAATGTTTTTCTGTATACTTGATCAGACACGTTTCAAGTCACTGAAGCCTGAGAACTGAGGGAGGAGCAGAATACATATCATGGATGTTTTTATGAGGAAAGATTGGTCGGGAATTTGGTTTTGAAATATAAATAAATAAAAATTAATCAAAAAACCAAAAAAATTTGGCCAACGTTTCGGCCTAAATTTCAGTCCTTCTTCAGGGCAATAGGGGCAATGGAGGGGAATAGTTTCCTGCTCTCGGGTAACTGGACCTATTAAAATACCTAACAAAGTCATCCTAGAGCAGGAGACTATTCCCCTCCATTGCCCCCTTGACTTGAAGAAGGCCTGCAATTTAGACCGAAACGTTGGCAATAATAAAAATTTTTTGGTTTTTTTTATTAACTTTTATTTATTTATATTTCAAAACCAAATTCCCGAACAATCTTTCCTTATAAAAACATCAATTGAACGTGCCAACGGGCAATCATAAAAATATTTTTCTTTATTTAAATTCCTTGACCAAATCCCCAACCCATCTTTTCTAATAAGGTTCAACGATCAACTATCTCCAAACAAATGTGTTCATTTTAGAACCAACGTTCACTAGGGATCGTGTGTTGTCAGCACATCATTCTGCCTATCTAACTTTTTCCAATCAAATAAAGAATCGTACGTACAAGACCAAGGTATGGAAAGAAAAATCTAATTCTGCACTTTTAGTAATAAAAATGGGATTCCATAACTCCTAAGTTTTTAAAGGCACAGCTTCATAAATGTTTAATTTTAGGTATATACTTGCTAAATATAAATTTTTGCCCTTTACATATAGTGTCAAAGAAGCCAATTTTTTTTCTCGATACATCCCTTCTCTACAGCTCTGGCTTTTATTGGACCTACGGGAGAATTTGTTTTGTTAGGGTTTTTTACAGAGGCGACCTTATTCCCTACTAAGTCCGGTCCTCCACCCACTTCCGTCTCCTTTGACCCGCCAATTCCCACAGCACCCATTCTTCCCTCCCCTGCTTTCTGGAGAATTCGAACGGGTCTGATCTGACCCTCTACCCAGGCCTCTGGTGAGAAAAATGTGTGGGGCCTAGCGTTTTTACAACCGAAAGAAATTTCCTTTGTCGCCATTCCATAGGGGACCGGAGATGAAGCCACTGACCTCAATTGACAAATCGTCACCTTGTAGCTATTTAACAGAGTAAGCTCAATAAGAAACATGACAAAGAAAATTTTATTTTATTTTTTTCTATGTCTTTACAATATCTCTTGGAAATTTCCAATTGGTAGCTATTTGGTTGTTCTAAGGGCAGATCAAGTAAAAATGTTTTTAATATTTTCACTGAATCTAACTATTAGACACCAAAAATGATGTTCACTAATATACATGTATAATTGTCTGTTCATATGAGTGTGTCTCGGTCTGCCCTGTGGTCTACAGTGAAAATAAATTGAATAATAACACTGGGGAACAATTTGAAACTTAATTTTTGTTGAGTTAGATGTTTTCTTTAGAATTAGGCATGCTGGTTTTAAAAATGTTTTTAGTTTTCTTACATCACATCACGTTCGGTTTCTATGTGGGTGGGGCATATGCTGGTCTAGGCCTGCCTGTTTAGTTACGTCTGTTATACTGTGGTGAAACGTTGTGTGTCGGTAAGCAGTATTTACTATTTCGTTACGGAAGTGTACAGAACTGCATAGTGTGTTTAAACTGAAACGTTTCCTTATGGCTACCTCTGCTCCTACACGTCAAAATACAAAAACAACCCCGATTCGTTTTGTTATATATGTGGCAGTTTTACCATTCCCAGTCAAAGGGCAAACATCAGTACATTTGTCGGCAAGCATATCTTGCCTATTTTAAAGTGAAACTTGGTGATCAAGATAAAGCATGGGCACCTCATAAAGTGTGTAAACAGTGTGTTGAGGGTTTACGGATGTGGACCAAGGAAACACGTGCTAAGCTTCCATTTGGTATACCTATGATTTAGCGCGAGCCCAAAGATTATTCAAGTGATTACTTGATTTACTTTTGTATAGTGAAAACATCGGGATACAACATGAAAAACAAATGTAAAATAGAGTATCCTAGCTTACTGTCAGCTATACGCCCAGTACAGCATTCAGCCGAAGTCCCCGTGCCAGTTTTCAATGAATTTCCCTCTTTGGAAGAAGGGGAATACGGATATGGTGCAGATGACACCGACTCCTTTCAGGGTCATGGAAGCAAGGTATCAAGGAGATGGGACGTACATATGATGGCTGACTATTGTTGGAGCATCAAGCGCGAATGTACACAAACTAAACACCCCATAAAAAGCTATAAACGCAAATTTTTATCTTAATAATAAAGTACTATTCATTAATTAAACAATTGTATATGTATGAACTCGATTTAACTTACATTAAATGTTGTGTAAACTGTTTATTTTTTACAGTATAGTTTTACATTTTTTTTATATAGTTCTACTTAATGTTCCTTTAAATGTATGATTTTTATGATTTTTGAGGATATTTTATAGCTTAAAAAGTTGCCGTGATAGATAAAATCTGAGGTTATACTCAGAAGAATTAGTGAAAAAACAGTGTCAAAACAGAGTCTAACTCAACAAAAAATATGTGTTCCCCAGTGTAATCAATGTCTTCGTATTGTTTGTGTTATTTATAAATGAAAAATATTATATTCAATATTTTATTTTCCGCCAATTATAATCTGCAATATTTTTACAGAAGCGCACAATAATTACGATGTTTAAAAATTTACTAGAATGTTTGAGCGCGGCAATGGACCTTATTAATTAAGATGTTCGGAATAAGGCGTTTTAAATGCTCCCTAAGACAGCTAGTTAATTCTTGGTAACTATCGCGCTAAGACTTCTAAAGAAAATAAATTCGCTATTTGTATTTGAGTAGATACTCGGTATACATATGTATATATTATGTATATATGCTAGCTAGCCTTTGTGATGTTGTTTCTCTTACACTCTAGCGTGTCCTCCGGGTGAAAGATTGATTTAGATTTTTTTATTATTTATTTATATTTTGCGTATCGACTACTGATGGTCATTAGCGCATATTGATTTAGATATTACGATTATTAGTAATATTAATGATAAACATCATTAATGAAACATTAAGAATTTTATTAGTTTAGATTAGTGATTAAAAATAAAACCGAACATCGTAATTTAGTAACGAACTGATTAAAATGGCAGATAAACGTCCGAATAATGATTCTACACTTTATGAGATTCAAGAAATCTATTTTATTCTATACTCGTTCATCAGCTATACTTTATCTTAATTAGAGGTATTTGCGTACTTTTTGACTCCCACTATCTAAGCATATTTACAGAACACCTTTAAAAAAAAAAAAAATGTCAGAAAATCATAAGTTTTTCGCTAAGAAAAAGATAAACACAAGAAAATCAGAGAAAATAAGGAGAGAAATGTCACGGAAGATGAGCAATTACTCTTTCTACCCTGAGAGGACTTGCCAGCTTAAGCGACATCATTATCTGAGCAGAATGCCTGTCTTAGCACGATATAGCAGGCATTATACAAGCTGTCTTGGGGAGCGTTTATAACGCCCCATCCTCGGAAATCTTAATTAATAAGGACCATCATTTAAAGCTTCAAGTAGCAAAGGATCAAAAGGATTGCAAATACCCCGTTGCGACATCCTTGATTTTCCTTCCGAGTTCTTCTGATTGCGGTATTCGGAAGCGTTTCCTGTTCTTCTTCAGAAGCTCATTCTTGAGGGCTTTAAGAGCAGACTCTAAAGAGTTAGCCCAACCTCTTTACCCTCCACTTCTCCCGCCTTTTACAAGATCAGCAGCACAAAGTAGAACGGGGGATGCCCTTATTCCGATCCATCATTTGAAGATTTATCCATTTTCGGGGATCAGTCCTAATTCCTTCGTTTAGAAGAATTAACGAAGCAAAAGTATAGAAACATAAGAAGTTACTTGTTAAGTGGTATAATCTGAAAGGGGAAGAGAAAAGGGATATTAAAACATTTTAAAGATTTATACAAGATTACTTTGAATACAAGTCTTTGAAAATTTTCTCCAGTACTTCATTAAAAAAAATTAACAATGTTTCCTACAAAAATAATAGTAATAATTAGTGAAATATTTGCATAAGCTTAAGACATGAACTTCCAGAAAGACCAAATTCCTGATTATCCCTTTTGCGGCCTCAATTACCTTATGACAATTTTAGTTTTATTTGAAATAATTGCTGATAGAAATATCCTTAAAAGGTAAAATTTGATGTCCGTAAATTAAAAAAAAACAGTGCTTGTATAGATAGCTATCTATTCATTTATTCAGCTGCCTAAAAGTGATTTTAACTCCTTTTCTAAAATATTTTTATCGGTCATTTTCTCGACAAGTTTTATATATANACAACTTGATAATTGCTGGTATTAAATAACTATTTCTGGTGAGGCACAGAGAGTTACTTAAAGTAAAATATATATATATATCTGTTGATCTTAAATTGAAATATTACTAGGAAGGTTTCGAAGCCCAACTCTTGTTGTCGGTAGAGGCCTACAGCGAAAAATGGGAAAGAAATTATTGATTGATTGTACCAGTGTACCAAAATATGAGGTTCGGTCAGAGGAGATTTAAAAAAAAAAAAAAAAATTTTAAGTATCAATCTGTCACTCCCTGCCAAGATCTTCCAAGAAGTGATTTGCGATTCAAGATGAAAATTTGGCATAAAATAAATAATTCGTTAATTTTTTCCTGCAACTATTAATGCTATTTATAAAAAATAAATTAATGTCGTTTAAAACGTGCAAAGTATCGCGCAAACAATTTTCTTTTAGAATTTGAACATTCTATGAGTATCTCCAATAAATAGATGCAGACATTTCATCAATCTTTTGAAACGATTAATTCATGAGTTCTTGCATAGTTTACAGTAATTTTCATACATTGTCAACAACATTGCAAAAAGGAACTATCGAATTCTTGGATGCAAGTTAAAAAATGTATTTGACGACTCAACTTAAATTTGTAGGGAAATTCAGAACGTTAATTTTTCAACAAGAATAATACTTTATTTGGTAAATCTTCAACAAAAAAATATGATAAATAAGAACATAAATTTGTTTGAATAGAGTTTCTCATGTAAACTAGTACCTTCGGTCATCCAAAAAGTCAGCCCTAAAGATTATTAATCCTCTAAACACCAAACTCTTCCCATCCATATATAGACTCTATACTATCCAAAAGACGGGCCGGAACCACATGGCAGATAACACGACACCCATCCGACCACCAAGCTTATAATAAACTGAGCCGTTTAGTGACACGGGAACTCAGACTTATAACAATAAAGAATTCAACAATCATCTCTCCTCACTCACAACGGAAGAAAAATCCCTCTGGACTGCCACCAGAAAAATCCTCAAATACCACTCCCCCACCTCTCCTCTCTGCCGCATTGATGGCAGCTGGGCAGCGTCCGATGCAGACATAGCTGAGGTCTTTGGCCTTCACCTTAAGCAAACCTTCACTCCTCACCCTGACCCAGAAAACCATTCAAAGAGCACAGAGTTAGAAAAATTCCTTGATTCCTCTCTTCCTCTGTCTCCATCTCCTAAAGCGGTCACCCCCTCTAAGGTCAAATGTATCCTTTCCCGCTTGCCTAAGTGCAAGTCTCCCGAGTATGATCTTATTACAGTCAATCCTCCAGTAATCCTCTTCCCAAAGCCTGGCAAACCCCCAAGTAATCATTCTTCCTGTCGCCCAATAAGCAGGCTTTCCCTTTCTTCAAAGGTCTTCGAGAAGATTCTATTTAAAAGGTTAATACCAATCCTAGACAATCACCAAATACCTAGTACCTAGGCTTTCATCTTGACTCCCGTCTAACATGGAACACACACACAAAAATCAAAAGACAGGAACTAAATAGAAGACTTGGACAACTCTACAAGCTACTAAGCCGCAAGTCAACCTTAACTGTGACCAACAAACTTAACATTTATGAGACATTACTGAGACCTATCTGGACGTATGGAGTCGAACTGTGGGGAACTTCTAAACCATCCAACATCCAAAGAATAGAGATATTCCAATCCAGAATCCTAAGAATCTTAGTTGATCCACCCTATTACGTCGCTAACCCCTTACTTCACAATTACCTTAAAATCCCTTTTGTTAAAGACGTCATTACGTCATAAATTCCATTCTGATCTTTCCATGCATCCCAATCCTTTAGCCCAAACTCTATCCAGTATTACCCATCCTGGCAATCCACCATGTCGCCTGAATAGGTAATGTGATAACCTTGTGACCTTCTCATAGCCAACACTTCATTCAAAAAAATTAATATGAAGATAAAAAACAAAACAAAAAAACAACCCGTATATTGTTAATAGAGGATTAGGAGTTCTACTATTGGGCAGCTTCTCTCTCAAGCAAAGTACACGCTAAGTTCTTTCTTCTTTTTCTTTTTTTTGTATTTTTTTCATTTATTATATACATATATNAACATGTTGATAGATTTTACACCTTTTATGCTCTATAAACTGTTGCAATACAAAAAACGATGAATAAATAGTGATTATAAAATTTTTATACTGTGAATTTTAACCTGCACATTACTAGGTACAAAAAACACGTAGAAAGTAATTAATAATAAAGTTGTTTTTTTTGTTTTTTTAGGTGGATTTCAAGAACGGAGAGCATTGGAAGGAGTCATCAATAAGTAAGGAGTATTAGAAATATAAAAATAAAGATGTCGGGTTATCATCGCTATCCTTTAAGGGCAATGGCGCTATATGGGTAACCATAATCGACTTCAACAACAGTTATTTCAGAAAAAGGGAAGATAATAAAACTCTCTAGATACAATTACGTATCCAGGATTTCCCCCAATGGCGGAACAACTTCAGCTGCCTGATTCCAAAGATACAGGACAACTTGATAATTGCTGGTATTAAATAACTATTTCTGGTGAGGCACAGAGAGTTACTTAAAGTAAAGTGGAAATTTGAAATTTTGAATGTTCTACAGGTTTATCATTAAGTTAAAAGAGTTAAAATAAAATTATCTTTATTTTTCACATTTTCACAGAAATACGTATTTTAAAGTTTGCATTTCTATTTTGCAGTTTGTATTCTCAAATGCGAATTTCTAAACGTTGTAAAAAAATTTACTTGTTTCCCTTCTCCTCGCCATGTGCGCCAAAATGATTGCCCACTTGCAATATATATATGTGTGTGTGTGCGTGTGTGTAAATATATATTAATTATAATACAATAATATAATTACACCTAATTAGGTATTACAGGTTAGGTATAACTAAATTGAAAAATTGTTTATATCTTTCTTATAATTATCTTAATCGGCTAACAATGCCTGTTTTATGCTTTATAATTTATGCAAGATAATTGAAAATTTAAGAATTAGATTTTGCAGGTCAATTTAGGCCCTCAATGCCCAATTTAGTAAGATTTTTATCTTCTGAAAGATATCAACAACACAATTTAATATTATTCCTATCCTTCACTTTGTAAAAATGTTAATATATAAAGGGTATCATCAAAATTCCTGTTGGTGCATGAATACGGCGCTAAGATATACAGTACCCGCGCAGCTTGAGGGTTGTTCCTGGTGGTACATTCCGCATATATTTATGTTTACTAAAAAAAAATAAAATAAAAAAAACCCCAATGGTTTGCTTAAACCTTTATTGAAAAAAAAAGGAAAGGGTATTCTTACTTTTAAGTATGTCGGTTTGTGTAGGTGAGTTAAAAAAAGAAGAAATTAAATAGTTTTGAATATATACATTTAAATCATACTGTTATGTATAAGGATATAGTTTGAGAATGAATCCATCGAATAATTTCTGTAATTAAATTCTTTATGGATTAGTGAAATTAATTAAATTATCATTATAAAAGCAACCAATAATCAATCAAAACATATGACGTTCAACTCTTCTATTAATTGTAATAAAAACAAGGGCACTTGTAGGAATCTTACTGGAAAAAATTTGTTAAAATGGGATCGCAATTAATTTTTAATCCGTGTTTTAGTAATTTATCTGATAGTTTGCAGGACACTATTTTTTTATAGATAAAACTGTTTGTAACCAATGAGAGTAGGTTTTTCTCTTCAGTCATGCATTTAAAACGGGCAATTTATTTATGAAAACTTATGAGCTAGCTCCCTTATACTAGTTTTGAATGAACATTAACACTTTTGACTGTAAAACTTAAATTTCTAAACAATATATTTTCCTTGATACATGTAAATTTAAAGATTTCGATAAACAGGAAAATGGATGATATAAAAACTTTTATCCATTTTGTAACGTCAATATAATGCAGTTTAGAGTCTACCCCGTTGATTGCTCTTTTATTTATCCTTCCTTTGTTCATATAATCCCTAACCATCTGCCTTTAACATCCACAGATTTTTTATTTTATTTATTTACTGAAAATATTACTCCTGTTTTAAAATTTTACCAATCAAAATGCAGATTTAAAAAAAAAATAATAATAAAAAAGAAACGGTATTTATGGAATTTTTAAACTGTAAACAAAGAGTAAATTATATATATCGTTCTTCTTCTTTTTTTTTTCTCTTAAAGATTTAAGCACAATGTAATAATTTAAAAAGCTGTTATTAACATTTATTTTGATAATAAATGTTGTTGTGCAAATTGTTTTTAAATTGAAAAATTGGATAATAAATTTCAACTTTTAAATACAATGAGAGATGCCACTACATAATGAAAGTCGGCATGAGAAGGTCATGTACAAAAGAGACAAAATGACAAGAGGGGATTAGATTAATTTTTATAAATCAATATGATAATAGATTAAAGGGTATTTACTATTTATGAAAATTAATCTAATCCTACCTTGTCAATTTGTCCCTTTTGTACATGATCTTCTCATACAGACTTTCATTAGGTAGTGGCATAACCTCATTGTTCTATCTTCCAATTTACATACAATTTGCACAAAAACATTTATTATCAAAATAAATGTCAATAAGAGCTTTGTACATCCCCCTAGCCATGGGGCTAACACTCTCTGGAAGATGCCATCATCCCACGTTAGCTACATGAAGATGTCTGAGAGTTCTCCCGAAGTGTTGATAATAAAGAGTGTGAGGGAGAGTATCCGAGTGGAAGAAGTAGGCCTGTAATTCCCAGGGATTGCGAAAGTTTAATAGGTCGTAGCCCGGGCCGCTTCCACTCCTCGAGCACAGATTCGAACCCCAGCGTCAACTTCTTTTTCCCCCCAGTGTCGCGGGCGTTCAGAAGTTTTATTCCCTTCTTTTTCCCACGCCCAGGCTCTCCAGAGACAACAACCAATCTTTGTGGTCCTCTTCAGGCAAAAAAAGACTTCCCCGATAAATTGTTTATCAGTTAACTTGAAAATTGTCTTGAAAATGACTTGAAATCTTCTGACAAATCCTGAAGGAAGCATTTTTTCCTCACTTCATCTACGTAAATTTACATAATTACACATTTTTACACGATGTTTCCCTTTTTTAATATATTGTATTAGTGCTTAACTTATAACGTGATTAAATAATAAAATTTTCCAAATTAAACAAAATATATGTTTATATGGAGAGATTTTTTGACCGTAGATATTATTATTAGATGTTTTTTGTTTGGGTTCGGTCAAGGTAGATCCAAAAAAGTACAATTTAAAAAATGTGTTTATTTTAATTATTACCATAGTTGAGCTTACATTGTTAGCCATCTTCTGGACTATCATGAAGACGAGAGGGGACGTCGTATCACCAGAATCCCATATTTATGACTTTGGGATCCTAGTGACACGACGTCCCCTCTCGCCTTCATGATAGCCTTGAAGATGGCTTACAATGTAAGCCGAAACGTTGCTATTTAATTTAAAAAAATACACTTTTTTTTCAATTGTATTTTTTTTGGATATACCTTGACCGAACCCAAACAAAAATCATCTAATAAAAATAATATATATTTTATTTTAATATTATATTGATTTATTTACCCTCCCTTTATCTTTTATCCTTCATGACTCATAAGTCTTTGGATCCTGACTTGGACAGATATTTGAATAATTTAGGTGAAAAGCAGGTCACGTTACCAAAGTTGTTGAGTGACACTTTGATTTTCAGTAGGATTCCTAAATTTAGCCAACCCAAGTATAATTATGACAGGAATCATACAGGACTGACAGAAGAAGTGTCTGACTCTAATAGGATTCAGGATTAAATATTTTACTCCCACTTCCAAGAAAGATATGATTGAGCGTATCTCCGAATTTAATTTCCCTTATTAATTAAATCACTTGTAGCTAGTCCTCATTTTAGTAGCCAAATCAAAATCTATAGTGGTTATGGACATAGGAATGTTTTACTTTACATAAACA
>KZ806904.1:951949-968937 GCA_000696205.2 Oncopeltus fasciatus | reverse complement strand
AAAGGATTATATATATATATATATACATATATATATTATAGAATATAAATGTTAAAAAAGTATATAAATGTCGTAGAACATTTTATAATTTTTATATATCATTTCGCATTTTAACCGTTCAAATAACAACGGGCATATCAAGATTTGAAGAGGATAGATTAGTTGGGGCTTCGGTCCTGGGAACAGATTTGTAGAACAGAAATCACTCTCTCCCTATCAGTCCTTTTGCCAAATCTACAATGAAGCATGCGAGACTTCAATTTAAGAGCATAAACAAATTCAGACTAAAGTAAATTCGTTAAATAATCGTCACGCTTGATCATATAATGTATTACATAAGTTCGCCGTTGATAGTTAATCATTCAATTGAATTTTTCTATTTAGTGTTATATATTTTTGGATTTAATTAATGAAAAATTTTATTGTCATTTTACACTCTCCATTAACCATTAATGTATACTTTTTTTTTTCTCGCATTTCACTTCAATGCACAAATTTCATTGTAATTAATTGATTTTTTTGAATTGATTTACATTGAAAGCCGTCTTCAGGACTATTATGAAAGCGAAAATGGATGTTTTTTTGTTTGGGTTCGGTCAAGGTTGATCCAGTCATGAACTTGTGATCCAGGTGACACGACGTCCCTTCTCGCATAAAGGATAACCCTGAATATGGCTTACTATATAAGCCTAAAGGTCGGCTGATAATTAAAAAATACACTTTTTTTAAATAATATTTTTTGGATCAACCTTAACCGACCCCCTTAAAAAAAATCTACTAATTACATTTTTTTATACGAGCTAGATAAATATGTATAAACATACGATCATGATATGCTCTAACTTTCTGGTCTTCAACACAGATATCAAACTGAAATGAATATGAACTGTCCTAGTTATTAAAAGAAAATCATATTGATAAAATTAAACAGATCATAGTAAGAGGCCGCTAATTAGACCGCCAGTAAACTTCAAGGTGGGGAGAACACCACCAGAAATAGGGGAGAGAATTTCATTTTCCGAGGGAGGAGGAAAGAGGGAATGAAATTAATATTGAAAGGCTGATATTTGCCAAGGGGAGGGGGGAGAGGAAGAAAAAATTACCTGTAAGATTAATGAAGTTCGGTCTGACTCTGAATATATCAGGTAATTTAAAATTTGTTGCCTCCCGCATTTATAGCAAAGAATGTATGTATTAATATTTTGTTTTCTTTCCAGAGAAAGTTGAGTTAAAGTTAGAACTTCAATGTTGCATGGAGTTTTTCCTGTGTGTATTCTTGATAAAAAATATAGCAGAATCCAGTCTAAATTTTGTTGGGTCGTAAAGTAATGGCGTTTTCGTTAATAGAAAATTCTATTAAGTTGTTTAAACTGAACGAATTCTTCAACACTGTAGTCATTTAAAGATTGTATTTGAATTTTACATGTTTTGTAAAAGAAATTTCTCACGCAGAATCTGCATAAACAGTGCAGATATCTAATCCTTCATTAAGGTGAATATAAATGGGTAAGTTAAAGACTAGGGAAGTAGGTGGCATGTGGACCATACGAGAAGGGGCCAATCGAGACATCTGTTTGCTTTGGTCATAGAAAAGAAGTCGGGTAACTTGGGAATCCGTGTAGAACCTTCTAGGTCGGCCTCGTCCCTTCCATAGTGTTGTATTATCACACGGCTTAAATAGAGTTTTTAACGAAATTTGAGGCCTTCAAATAAAAATTCATGGAATACCTATCATAAAGTTTTTCACAGAATAATTTACATATGGTGTAGATATGGGCTCAATAAAAAAAAGAAACACACTTATTTAAGGCAAATTGGAAATTATATTTATTTATTACCTAATCTTAATCGGCTCCTCCGCCCACAGATCGAAAATCAAAAATCAGACTTCACAATGTCACCCGCCTGAAAATTCTGAGGATTCACTGAAAATTTCATCATTTTTAATGTCCATACGTTACATACATACACTCATCCTATTATATATATANTAGTAGTCGTAGTTATTTTTATAATAAATTAACTAATATTTGTTTTTGTTCTATTATTATTTTATTGACCAGTTGTAAATAACAGGTATAAAATGATAAAATTACCTTAAAACCCAGGGGAAATGTGAAGAGAAAACTTCATGCCTCTGATGATGGTATTGGGCTAATCTGGTACAAGGGATATATAAATAATAATTATGTTAACAGAATTCGATATATGGACTTTATTTTGAAAACAGTAAAACAATTTTTTGTAAACAATCAATGCGAGGGAATAAAAATCTAACTGTCCCAGCCTGGACTCGAACCTGAATCTCCTGCTTTCCGGGCCGGTATGCTATCAATTGCACCACTGAGACAGGTTGTCAAATAAACATATTTACTATTATTCACTAATGTCTTTCGGCAAAATATTCCCTCTTCATCTAATTTGAACTAAATAAAATTTGTTTTACAATTTTCAAAACAATGTCCAAATATCGAATTTTGTTAACATATTTAAAATTAAAAATTGTTTAACCCTACCAACTATCGAAAACACAAATGTTTTCGTTAATATACGATTTAAAAAAAAAATAATAATAAAAAAGAAACGGTATTTATGGAATTTTTAAACTGTAAACAAAGAGTAAATTATATATATCGTTCTTCTTCTTTTTTTTTTCTCTTAAAGATTTAAGCACAATGNAATTATATATATATATATATACATATATATATTATAGAATATAAATGTTAAAAAAGTATATAAATGTCGTAGAACATTTTATAATTTTTATATATCATTTCGCATTTTAACCGTTCAAATAACAACGGGCATATCAAGATTTGAAGAGGATAGATTAGTTGGGGCTTCGGTCCTGGGAACAGATTTGTAGAACAGAAATCACTCTCTCCCTATCAGTCCTTTTGCCAAATCTACAATGAAGCATGCGAGACTTCAATTTAAGAGCATAAACAAATTCAGACTAAAGTAAATTCGTTAAATAATCGTCACGCTTGATCATATAATGTATTACATAAGTTCGCCGTTGATAGTTAATCATTCAATTGAATTTTTCTATTTAGTGTTATATATTTTTGGATTAAATTAATTTATTTTTAAAAAATTAGAAAATTAATTTTTTATGATATTAAATTAATGAATTTTAATGGTTATTTTCTTTTGTTATTTATGCATTCAGTTTTTGTATGATGCAATAATATTCCATAATAAAATTGAAATAAACATTGTTTGCTATATTACGAAATAATCAATGTTTAAGATATTAAACACTATAACACTAGCGGAGTGCCTTGGGAACAAACCCTCCACAGTAGATGGGCTGTTAAACTTTCTTAAAAAAGCAGTTATAGCCTGGAAAATCTAAATTAAAGAATAAGTTATTATTTATTATTTTAGTTAATAATAATTTATTTATTATAATTTATTAAATATATAATAATAATATTTAAATAAAAAAAATAAAANGTGGTTTTATATATTAACTTATATTATACTTTTTTTATAATAAAAAAAAATCCATTAATTTAGGTTGTTATAGTGGTCAAAATAATCCTGATTCCTGTCTCTTATTGGCTAATTTATGGTAAATATATTAAAGGGTATTTATAGGGCGTAATAACCTAGAAGTTGATTGCCCTCCAATGATCTACTACTACTACTACTTAAACACTATATGAAGTAATATACGCTATTGAAGTAAATGTGATACCCAAATTGTCTCTTGTTAGGGGGATGGTCTGCACTCACACCCTGATCCTACCTACATTTCTGATTAATATTAATATAAATGATTACTAAATAATGAATAAGTCAGTAATTTGTGATTTAGACGAAAGGTCAGAAAAGAAAATCGAGAATTTTTTTTTTTTTTTTTTTTTTTTTTTTTTTTTTTTTAACATTAAAATGAAGATTGATTAACCATGGGAGGGCAGTGTTTCCCTGTTGCGTTAAAATAATACGCCCACACTTTGCGAATTTGTATCAAGTGAAGGATATCAGTTCTACATATAAATACACTTATACACACCAATAAAAAAAAGTCATGTAACGAATGTAAATAAATGAGTGGTTCAGAGGAATGAACAGACCTAACACCGGAAAATAATGGCTATCTATATGTGCGACTATGCATTGAGAAAGGCGCAAGTGCACTACAAAACTGCTTGGAAACACTTAATGTTTTTGATCGACAGACGCTCAGCCGTTTCGAAAAATCCTTAATGCCCTTACGTTAAGGATCAGGGAAATCCTTCTTTTATACTTAGGGAAATGCATGATTGTCCAAGACGTTGTTCCAGGGAGGATGGATACTTGCAGAAGAATCCGACTAAGTGGACATTGTCCAAGAACGGAGTTATCATTTTTTTTTTTTTTTTTTTTGTAATACGGTACTTGATGGATGAAGAAAAACAAAAAAAAAATTATAATGTTCAGGAGGAAATATTGTACATACAGTTAATAGCCAATTAAAAAGCAAAACCAAAACAAACATTTTTCTCCATTAAGAAAGTGTTTTCATTCCCACAGATTTGGCCACAAAAACAATTAACACTAATGGAAAGGGAGCACCCTGGGGGCGTAACCACTCACAAAATTATATTCCAATATTGTTATTATATTTACTTTATTTTAAGTAGCATATTCAATCAGTCATGTATTTTGTATTTCAGTAATATAAAATTGGAAACTTAAATTTCAGACTTCCGATGAGTTTCCACAGAATATAGAAATAAAAAAGAATAGAAAAAGTAAAAAATCATAAATGGTATGATATGGACGGGACTTCTCTAAATACCTATAAAATGTACAACAAAAAAAAAAAAAAATTGAGAAACAATAGAATACTTTCAAGCGATATAATTTTTAAGAGTAAAGGATTTGGATGGATTTCAGTAGGTTCCAACAAAAAAATATACTTTTTAAAGTAAAAATAAAATGACATTGTACAATAGTAGGCCAAATAAAAAGTAAATGTGTTAAATAGCAATGAATTTTCCTAAGAAAAGGTGTTGAATAACTATGTACTGTCTGTCCTACCTCTGATGTTCACCGTTAAGTCCCTTTGGCCATACTTTCGCCTAAAAGAGGTTTACTTCAATGAGTCACGTTAGTAGGCACTATCAAGTGACACTCAGAGAAAAAACTTTTGGAGCGAAAAATTCTTCATCGGCTAGTGATGAGTGTTGGGAAAAGGATGCGATGTACCCCATTGAAAGGTCGTTTTCTTGCAACGAGCTGAAGAGTGATGAGATAGGTACTCCCACACTGTACAATAGTCCCCAAGTATTTAGCCATAATTAGTGGGAGATCGAGGTGTACAGGATTTTGGCATTAGGTTTAAGTTGACATAAATTAATGGCTCAATCAATGCTGCAGTACCATGATAGATCAGGAAGATCACTAATGTTCCTTACTATGTTGTATAGCACAAATAGCTGATGAAGTAGAGTCAACTGCCTTGAGATGCGTGTAAGTTTTATATTAATTATTAATTAACACTATAGGAAAAAAGAGAAAAAAAAACCACTTATCTTAGAGGATTATATATGTATTAATAAGTATCTAGCGGCCATATAGTGGGTATATGTAACATTTGCCATATAATAGGTATAAGTAACATTTGCCATATAGTTATTACAGGATAAGCAATATATTTTCTAGCTCAACAAAGATAGCATTATACGGTTATTATAATAGACTGGTAATGTCAAATTAAAGTTTTCACAGAAGTATTGCTTATCTTAGAGCTATATTTCTAGGGATATAATCAGAATCATCCAGAAGTTTGAGGCGATATCAAAGCGGCTCGAAGGAAGACATCAAAAGAAACCTAAAAACTTTCTAAGAGAATAATTATCATTTCATTAAAACTTTTGCGGAAGCCGGAAGAGCGAAAGTTAAGACAATTAGACAATTATAATGAAAAGGGATAACGATCCCTAAAAATGAACCATTAACGCTTCGTATTTTATTTATAATTAATTAACTACAAACTTATCTCCAGATGAGATAACTAGAAGGGTTGCGCTTCTTTGCTGAGACAACGCCGGGGGAAGGAGTGCTTTTGTAAATTTAAAAAAAAATTGCAAGATGCTAGGGAAACTTTGATAAAGTGTTGAATGCTTTCACAGGTTTTCCTTGGGAAAAGACGCCCGGATCCATTCAGTCCTGTCCTAAAACCCTTCAGTCTCTCGGAGATCTGAGATATTCCTGACTTGCAAGGGCTTTTTGAGATACCATCCCCTCCTTGATTAAGATAGATAGAAGTTGCTTTTACTTTAAATCTCATTCATACATTTTGTTACACTAACTAAGGAAGAGGGAGCTTTTTGAAATTTCACGAAGAGGGTGGTGTAAGGCTAGTTAACTATTCATAAGTGAGTTGTTCCCATGCTAGATTGTATGATTTTTCGTTATCACCCTCTTTACTTGACCGTTTATCAGTTCTTTACCAACCTATAATAAATAAATATGCTTGTATTTACTATTTTGAAAGGTAAAAATTATAAGGTTAAAAGTTCGAAGATCCCGCCCATACAAATTTTTAGGAGGAAATCAAACCTCTCTCCCCCTTATTAAACGTTATTTCATCCATTAGTGGTTAAAAGAAACGTTAAATAAATTCTATAGAAAAATAATTACATACATACATTTCAATTTAAAGGTACCAAACTTTTAGCTTTTCCAATGTAGTTCTTTGAAGATCTGTTGAAATTTTTGAAAATTCCTGTATTTTATAATGATTTCTAGCTATAGGTGCAGGTAAATAATCTAAAGAGTTATCACTACCAATGAATATAGAACTATCATACCTTCTGTTATCCTTCTTCATTGGTTTCTGCAAACCATCTTCTGTTGGCGAGCGCTTTCGGACATTGTCCATCTTCATGGCCGAATACATGTGTTCACTGTCACTGTCTGTATTCAACTCTCTGGCGCTCGCCAACAGAAGATGGTTTGCAGAAACCAATGAAGAAGGATAATTGAAGATATGATAGGTGCAGGTATTTATAATTATATTTATCTATAGGTATAGTATAAATGTATAACATTATTTATATATCATTTAGTAAAAACTGTATCTACACGATGTAGCTTTTATTCAGAACTTGATAGTGAGAGGTTTTAATTGTAATTGTAAATATGTTTTTTTTTTTGTTTTTGTTTTTTACAAACTTGTGTACTTAGTTTCACAAGAGGGGTGGGTGTTTAACGCTAAATGAGAAAAAATAATTTTTTTAATAAAAAAATAGTTTTATAGAATTCGGTCATTTTGGGGGAAAATAAAATATGATTTTATCAGTAATATTGACAGCTTATTGACATAAGAGACTTAAATTGTCCTCATTGGTACATTTCTACCATACTTTCCTACTTTCTAAAAAATTCTTAAGTTGCTTAAAGACGTTAGAAAGAAATTCTATTAAAGGAAGGTGATAAAGGAACGTGGATTGAGAGGGCTGTGGGTGAGGGGGATCTGGACAAATTGGGGGTAGGCTGGAGACACGAGGGTGCCATCAGATGGCCTGTCCGGGCCCTCAGCTGTCAGTCTACTGGAGACACGTTCCAGATCTAAATCACTCCACGTTTAGCCTCTGAGCCTGGATTTCCCGGAGTCCATCTACAATTTTGTCCTAAAGATAGCCATTTCTTTCAGATGCTTTATCTAAAGATGTAAATAATTCTTTATTTACATCTGGTTCATGGCAAAATATTTCTTTAGCCAATCAAATTAAATCCCATCAAAATTTAACACTCACACGATAATTATAGTAAACAAGAAAATATAGGATAACATGTGCAGTGAAAAAACAATAAGAAAAATTACAGTAAAATTTTCCCTTCATCAGTCAGGAGACCGGTCTCTCTTCACTTATCACTGATGAAGGGCGAGAAATCCCCGAAAAGTTTGCTCTTGGTAAATTATCTTTTTGTGAGTTCACTGCACTCTTCATCCCACATATTCTTGTTCACTATATATATATAAAATATCCAATAACAAAATTAAAAATGTAGATTTATTTTATATTATTATATTATGTCTATATTATATTTATAATAATTATGTCTAAACTAAATAAAATTATGCCTGTAATATAACAATAAAGTTGCTTATCTATCCTCATAGTTACTGAAAATTGAAATAGGATCTATATTTTCTGGTCGGTTTGAGACAGAAGTCTATACAAAACAATATTTAAGAAGATAATCAAATTATTCTTCCAAAAGCGTAAATGACCACTAGCAGCCGATGCGCAATAAAAAAGTAAAATATTTCCTTAGAAATATATTTTACGGTATTACTGGTGATTAGAAACTGTACTATTTTATAAAAGTCACATTAAAAATAAATACTAATATAATAAATAAAAACTCACGTAGCCTTCAAATGCGGACACTCACCTGAAACAAAAATAAATATATTAGAAATTAAAGTGACTAATAATTATATTATAAAGAAACATTTATTCTGCCTATGATAACTACATTAATTTCCTAAAATATTTTTAGAAGCTGTTTTTATGACACAATATGACTGTGATTCTCTTTGTCACACACACACACACACATATATATGTGTATATCATATTCAATTGTACAAAACAGACCTGCGTTTAACACATACACCCACTCAAACACTGTGCTTAAAATATCAACCAAATGTTTGTGTCACTACAATCACTCCACTAACCGTTCTCTAAGTGCAAGATTGCTGTGTGTGTGTGTGGGCGCGCGTGCCTGCGTATCTAAGTAGAACAGTGTGCTTAAATCATGTATTGTTTATGTAATCGATTAAATTATTCTTTATTAATAAATCTTTGGGCATCCTTTAATTTAAGGTAATAGTTTTGTGAAACTAATTACAGTTTGTGACAGGCTATCATAAAAGGTAATTAAAACTTAATCGAGAATTTTTGCTCGGTTTGGACTTCCTAAACTACTGGCCTCTGACATACGACCTGAACTGAAATACTGTGAATTTAAAAACTATTGAACGCAATAACATATGTAACGAGTTCACTGACTCTTATCATCCTAAATCAAATGGACTTGCAGAGCGTGCTGTAAGAACGTTTAAATCTAGATTCGCTGCATCATAGTTTGAAGGAACACAAACTGACGGCTGGACAGATTTCTCTTCACGTACCGAACGACACCCTATAAATCAAGCTAACGATCATCTGCAGGAATTATGTTCGGCCGTAGGCTGAGAACCGTCGTCAGTCTCGGCTAATATGAATACAGCCACTGCAAGACAGAAGGGTAACCACGACGAAGCATCACGGCTCAAGATTTTCAAAGAAGGGGAGACAGTGACGTTTAAGAAAACATTGAATAGAAATTCCTTTGAAGAAAGAGGACGTAATGACTTGCAAATTTGAAATAAATGGGATTCACCATAAGAGGGGGGGGGGGGGACGTGTAGGGTAGTGTAAATAAGTCATGTATTGATTATTTAATTGATTACAGTACTAATTATTAATCATTTTTTAGGCCCTGTCTGATTTTAGGTAATAGTTCTGTGAAAATAAAAAAAAATTGTGACAGGCTCTGATGTGAAACGTTTATTCTAGTTATTATTCATTTTAAAAATGTTAAAGTTTCTTTAAAATTCAAGTTATAAAAATATGAAGAGAAAATGTTTTTAAAAAAATCTCTCGTAACAACTACTTATAATAATACTTTCACTACTTCGAAATTCGCTTAAAACAAAGCAAAATAAATAAATAAAATTGTGCGCGCGCGCGCGTGTGTGTGTGTGTGTGTGTGTGTGTGTGTGCGTGCGTGCGTGCGTGCGTGCGTGTGTGTGTGTGTGTGTATGTGTGTGTGTGTGTGTGTGTGTGTGTGTGTTTGCGCGTGTGTGTGAGTGAGGGCGCACGCACACAAACAAGCCGCAATTACATATGAGTGTGTGTATAAAGTTCTTAGTCACTGTATCAAGCTTACTTAAAAAGGAGGTCTAGGAGGAAACCTACATAAAATAAATCTTGAGAACTTTGTTGAAGAACACCCCGTAAAGTCAGGGGTCATTAAAAGTTGCGAAGGGAGTTAGTAAGAGAAGAACCTAACCAAAACAGACTTTAGAATATTCTTTGGGGAAATGTTTGTTAATTTGAATATATTCCTACTTTCTCTCTTTTAAAAGAATAGAAACGTTCTAAATTATGGAAGCCTTGTCATTAGCGTGTATTATATATTATATATGCGTGTGATTTATTTATTAGTTGAGTAGTAAAACTGAAAGGATCGTGTCTGGATGGATACTCGAACAACCCGTTTTCTGTAGTCTAGGGGATTCTGTGAATAGAAAACATACCACCGTTTTGCCTTGTTTTGCCTGAGGTCTTAGCTGTGCTGTTCTTGCCGGTTTGTCGGGGAGGACCTGGTCACCTTGAGAGGCCTGAGGTCGCCGGGATAATGGTTTTAGCCGACCTCAAACCTCAGTCCGCCCTCTCGGCTGAATTCACCCCTCTGTATGTGACGTCGAGTCAGAACACTCCGTATACTATCTCATGTACTTTCATATCCCCTTGGCTTGTTTTTGTTTTTCTTAGTTGGTTTATTAACTCTACTTCATTTTGTAAACTATTCTGTTAAATTTGTAGATCTGAGTTTTATGAAAACATTTTGAAGCCGAAATCAATTTTAATATGTCTTCCTCTGCAAGACATATTAAAATGTATATAGGTTCTAACCGAGTATCGTTTTACCTTATTGTATACCAGCTTAATTATGTTCTACAATATTATTTATATAAATATTATGGGTACTTTTTGAAGTGCGTAAAAGGATGATATTTAACAATTAAGTAGGAAGCTTGACTGTCTATCCTTTACTCTTCCCTACCCTTCGGTCAAGTGCTAGCCTCAGCAACATTACTATTCCCTTTGGTCTTCTGTTCTATTTTTAGAATAAAACTATTAAACTAATTACTCTTATTTATGTAAATTTAAAAACTTTTTTTTAATAACCTTTATTTACATATTACATCCTGTTATAAATAAATAAAAACATTTTGTAATTTAATTGCAATGAATNAAATGATATTAATGAAAGAATTTCATATATTTTATACAATGAAATTTACTCGCCACTTTAAAATATAAAAAAAAGGGCTGAGTTTGTTATTAAGTGGAATTGACTGGGGGTTAACATTAAATGTCTTGGAGGGTACGCATTTTGTTTTTCGTTTTAATGCTTAGTTTAAAGCAATGAAACTTGACAAAGATTTATTTTTTGATAAGAGAAATATTTTGTAAGGATAGGGGATTACATAATAGAAGGAGTTAATATAAAAATATTCATCAAATACAATGTTGAGGAATTCGCTTAGCTTACTTACGACGCAGATCGTGCTTGACGGATATTTTTCAATCCAGTAGTTTAACTTTCGCTTCATTCATTGTATCCAACACTCATCGTAGTCTTTAGTACAAAATTTGTAACTGTCTTCGTAATATACACATCAGGAAATGAATTCCAGTTTCAGTTTCGCTATAGTTAACCACTAAATTATTGGGACATTCAATGAAAGTAACTCCAATGTTCTCAATAGGTTCAAACTCAGCCTTTCATTTAAAAGCGAAATGCCAAACTTCTTTAAGGGAAGCAATTAATCTCAACTTCAACAAAGCGTTAAATAAAAATCTACTATACTATCAAGTCCCTACTCTTAACTCTATGATTTCGGAGTGTAATATCTGTGTTGTGTATCATTACTCTTAACTAAATATTACGCCCGCTAAATAAGAAAAAAATTGGTTCTTACACTTGAAATTGCAGGTAATCCCCACTCCTATATATAAATAAATATATATATATATAAATCAAGAACAGGTGGGATAGAGTGCAGTGCACATACAAAAATAAAGAATTCAGGTGCAAATCTGAGGCCTATATCCACATTCTCAAAGCCACGTTAAGACCTGGCATCAATTGCCAACAATAAGAGGATTAGGAAAAATCCAATCGCCTTCCCATTCCTTTGAGTTCCTTCCGCAACACCAGACTGGTGAGAGCCACTCCGGAAGAGAGACTCTCTTCACTCCTCACTGACGTAGGGCGAGAGATAATTTTACTCCTTGTGATCTTGTTTTGCATTTGAAAAATATACTGGTGCACACTAAATTTCATTAAAAAAAACTGAAATGTGGGGTCTTTTTATATATTTTAGCGGGAGTAACATTTAGTTTAGATCAATGATAAGAAAAATGTGTTTTTAATAGTTTCAGAAATAATTTAGGCGGAATTGAAGAGTCAAGAATGGGAACTTAAATTTACAGTAAATTTTTATTTAACGGCTTAGAAGTTATATATANTCGAAGGCTTTGGGCTTTTTATATATGTATATATATATATATATATATAAATTCATTTTTGCTGCCTAGTAGGTAGTATCGGATAAAATGTCGGAGAAAAAAATCACAATATCTGCAGTCTATCAGAATTCACTAAAACATAAAGTTAATTTGGTGAATGCCGAGTATCTCATGCACCATGTATTTTAATACTTAATATTTAACTACTTTAACACTAAAATCAAGTCAAACAATTTTTTAAATAACTACTACAATAATTAATAATTATTAATTAAAACAGTTAAATAGCTGTGTGTTATTTTATTAATAAATATTGAATGTAATACTGGAGTGTATAATTATTCTACTTATAGAAGCAGATGATAAGCGATAAGGATGTGTGAGGCGTATTATCTAGTGGAAGAACGAAGGGTAGGAGCTGATGAGGTCAGATGTTGATGAGACCCCGAGCGAAATTCTGTTCACTAACGATGAAGGGGTGATTAGCCAGGCTGATGTCGGCAGTGGACAGCTGAGTGACAGGAGGTGTCAGCTGATTGAGCACAGCTGTGTGTGTGTGTGTGTGGACCCCCACATCATCATCACCATGGGTTTCGGACATGGTCGCTACGCATAACTCCCATTAGCGCTGATCACCTCTCTATCTCTGCCGCCCTCTCACTTAACACGCCAGCCCTATTGTTCTTTGTTGAAACATTATATTATCAGCGGAGGAAATATCAAGTCTCCGTCGGCCATATAAGGAGAGAAGATACACCAATAAAAAGTGGGTTTACAATACTAAAGATATATTTCTCATAAAATTATGGGAAATGTATCTATATATCGCAATGGGATATAAGGCAACATTAAAATGAAAAATAATTATTTTTATAGTTTTTTTTTTTCAAGCGAACATTATTGAAATTTAACAGAAAAAAGTTCATCACATATATGACGTTAAAACAAAGCAATTTCTCATATTATTCATCATGGACATATGTTAGAGTATTCATGGATCCCACAAGCGTAAGGCTCAATATCAAAGAATGATTTAGAATGGTTGTAAAAATTGTAACGTAATTATATTAATCAATAGGCAATAAAAAATACACATTTTTTAAATTGTATTATTTGGATCTACCTTGACCGAACCCCAACAAAAACATATACTAATAATAGCTTCAGAAAAAAAAAACTACATTTTATCAAAAAGAGTTTTTGTCATGAGATTATCTTACACAGTTTGTAGAAAAATAAATTTTACACCTACAACATTATATAAGTTGTTTCGTTTCACTAAAATAATAAAAACATTTCAATCATAAACAGTTGGAAAAATGAAGATTAAAAACATAATTTAGTTTATTTATGTAAAAAATAATAGACATTCAGCTACGTACAGGCATATAAAAACACAGAGAGAAAGAGAAAGAGACAAATATATGTATAATAAGCCGAAACGTTGGCAGATAATTAAGAAATACACTTTTTTTAAATTGCATTTATTTGGATCTACCTTGACCGAACCCCCCCCCCCCCAAAAAAAAAAAAAATACATCTACTAACAAAACAATTATTTCTTTCCCACTTTAACTATTTTTATAATTATTAATTTTTTACTTGAAGTACTCTTTCCAAGTGTAATTCTTTAGAGAGAATTTCTATGAAAAGAATTTGTATTTGATAAAAACTTGACATTGTGAAGTAGCACTGATCTTTTAAATTTAAAAATGAATAAAACTCTTTATACCCATCATTAAAGTTATTTGCGTTCACTTTAATACGCTCTCCCCTTGCCACGAATAACCAGTGTAATTCAAGGAAAATTTAGAAGAATTTTATATCAGTGAGGGTGAAATTAAGTTTATATAGAACACCTTACTTGCCGATCTGTTTGCTTAGGTAATCATATCTCGCTTGAATTTAAATATATAAAGAAACAGTTATTATTCTTTCAAACTCCTCTTTCTAGTTTTTATAATTCCTAAAAACGGTCTCCTTCTCGCCTTGTCTTTATCTGTTATCAATATTATCTCTAGAATATCTCTGAACCAAGTATTTAATTGATTAACTCTTCTATATGTGTTATGGTAAGGGTAAGAGATAACCCAGCTTCAAGTAAGACAATAAGCTTTAAAATGTTGATAAATTAATTACATATTTCCTTTTGATATTGGTTTTAGCTAAATTCAAATATGTTTCCTGAAAATTATATTATACATTATTAATTAAGTAGCTCTACAAAATAATGTGGATAGTCTTTCAAGATTATCCACCGCTAACCTGGCAGCTATTTCAAGGCAGGTAATCGAGAAAATTTCATAAATCCACTCCGCGTTCCATAAAGAAGTAATGCATCAAATAATGTGCCAGTGACACTCTGTGTTGTATCCAAGGTAATAAACTAATAATATTATATATTATCCGCATATTATTCAGATATGCGGAAAGTAGAAATTTGATGGCACCATTCTGTGGGTCTTCCTGCACTAAGTTAGTATAAAGCATAAAATTTGCTAAGTAACCATAAAATAACACTGACCGAAACAGATAAAATTCCTTCTTGGCTGAATCGGACAAAAGGAAAAGGGATCATAAAGGATAAAATTATCAAAAAACAATTATATTCTCTATTAAATGAGCCACGGAAAAAAATTATAGAGCTTAGAGTGATAAATGTATTTTTCTAACAATTATATTCTATACATTTATATAAGAGACGCATATTACAAAATATGTTGAAGAGTGCATCTATGGGTTTGGGCCCTGTACCCCATTCTTCCCGTCTGAACTTTGTGATTTAACATTTTGCATTATTTACTACTCTCCAGCATGAGAGTTGAAAAAAGCCATTTGTTCTTATCTATGTTCATCTTTAATGGGAAATCCGCTTAGATAACGCTGCTCCTACGTGACGGACTTTAAACATTCATTCGGCCAAAAGGGAGCCTTTAACTGTTTACTGAACTGCTTCTAACAGTCTTCGAGAGAAGAAACAATCATTTACTGAAAGGGGCGAGTGGAGTCAAGGCAGAGGAGAGGGTACCAGTCCTTACTATCAGCTGCTGATAAGAACCAGCAAAACTAAGATAACAAGAGACTTGCTCAATTGAACCATTAGAGAAAACTTCACTTCGCCTCGTCTATTCCCATTACAGAGCGCCTGCCTTAGTATATTCCACTGAGAGATCACGGGCTAAAACGCCACAGGTATAGTTCTTCATACTCGTTATAATTTAGCATTTCCATTCGATATAGTTCTGTAATCTCTTAGTCAACTCTTACTAAATCATAATAAAGTACGCTAAAATACATACAAAATTATAATTAGAGACTTTCATCTTTATGTTTTATCTTCAGCCCATTAAAGCTATTTTTGTAATGGTTACCGTTAAAAGCGAATGGGTCACCACTACTTTTAAAAACGCTCAACTGGCTGTACGATTTGATCAATGCAATTATTTGAAAGCCATCGGCACTGATAGAATGGTACTTCAGAACAAAAATATGTTTTTTTGTGAGAAATTAGTGTAAATTACATATTTAAAATATCATAATGGTGAGAGTAAATATTATATATAACAATAACTTTATTGAGAGTGAAATATACTTCAGAACAGAGTACATATAGAAAAAAAAAAAAGATTTTTTTTTCTCTAAAATTAAATCAGTCAACTTTAATAGTCTTAACTAATAATTTTGATAATTAAAAACGATATGATTTTTTGAAAATTACTCTAACACAAAAAGAAACAGATCAGAGCAAAGGCTCTAAAAGAAAAATATTCTTATTAAAAGATCAGAGAAAAATTTAATCACTTGGGGATAAGAACCATAATATTAAAATTTATTTTTGATATTATATCTGATCATACCCAATAAAGAGAAAGAATAAAAGTCACTAAATATATGGGTGTGTATGGTAATATACGATTTTGTTAATTAGCAAAATTGAATCAATAGGAATGTAATAAACATTTAAAAATGAAGAAAACATAATGTTTAGATCAGAGCATGAAAATCCGACAAATATACTTTTATTAATTTAATAAGGATTTTAGGATTTAGTGCAATAAAAATTAGGAATGATAGTTTACCTTAACCAAAAAATACTAATTTAACGTACTAGAATCCTCAAATATTGTTCGTTTTTAAATAAAATTTGGCCCCTAGGTTTTAAAGAAAAAATAAAAAGATGAGTTTTTTAGTGAGCGAATCGGAAAAATAGTAGAGAGGTTTACATTTTTTACTTTGACAAGAAAAATTCTTTAAAAAAAAACAAAATTTTTTTTCACGTTCAGAGAAATTCGCTTAGTTGAAGCGGTTGTTGCGCGACAGACTTTTATACATTTCTAGACCTTCCTCGGGTCCCAGGGGAGACAGAATCCGAAGGCAGAGGCTGTCAATGCTAGTTTCTCTGATACCTTTTATGCCGCCTCGGCATTAACCCCAAGTAATGCCCCTCTCTGCCTTTCAGCTTACTTGCTAAAGCATGGACCACCAATAAATAGTTTTCATCCCTTCAAATGGGACTTCTTCTGTGACTCAGAACTAAACGCCATGATGTAGAACCAATGAGCCTTCTATATTTAAGCTTTTATTTTATGAAAACGTGCACATTTACTATGTTTCATTAATGATGAACGTAGAAAAATATGAATAATTGAAATAATATTGCATATATATATA
>KZ806904.1:931066-943254 GCA_000696205.2 Oncopeltus fasciatus | reverse complement strand
TGGCACAATAATGTAATGTAAATATTATAAAAATGTATTATTACTGTTTTCTGTGTCAATGAATGTCAAATTTATCAAGTAAGAGGAAGAGGCGGAGCTCCAATCCTCCAATTTCTTTTTGTGACTAAGGGTGGGGGAGGAGATTATCATAATCTGCGGAAAACGATTCCTCCCTTTGACTGGAGCAACATAAAACATCCCTCAGAGGGTTGGGGGCAGTTAGCGTTATGAAAAGGCCCTATGCTCTAGGTAGCTGCGGTTTAGTCCTGAAGAGTGGGCGTTCGCCGCTATAAATTTGGCCTCCTCTTTGTAAGGAGTGGGCCAACAATGTAAAACTATTTCTCCTGCCAGGCCTCAAACATAAAAGCAGTAGGGGGATAAAAAGAATTCATTAAGTATCGCAATAGCTCAAGCCCTTTTGACAAATTGTTTCATATCTCTTGAAAGGAATCCTCCTTCCTCAAACCCCCTCCCCCCTCCCTTCTACCCCAAATCCTCCCCCCTCAACCACTCGTTCAAACGGGAGTTAACGTTCTACATTCTCTTTTTTTAACGATCTTTTATCCATTCTGACATTCATTAGGACACAATGACAATTATTTGTTTCGTAATATGTCACCTAGATTATATTAATATATTAAGATATACAATTTTTTTTTGTTTTAATAGGTTTGATGACACTAAATGAAAATGCTATTACACAAAATAGAATACTGGAAGAGATTGAATAATGTACATATTTTGTTACGTTTAACATATTGGCGAGTAATAGGTAATAAATAATAATTACCGATTTATAGTCTATTAAATTAAAAGTGACCACTTTCTTCTATTTTTATTATTATTAGTATATATATATATATTTAAGCATAACATTAGTGATGACCGATAATTGCAGAAAAGATTTTGGAACGAATAGTATTTTAATATTTATTTTAATTTAGTTCATTCATTTGAAATTACATAAAATACAGGTGTCTTTTAAACGCCTTTTTATGAATTTTAAAGATTATATAACATTATTAAGAGATTTATTCCATAGTTTAGATGAAAATAAAAATAATTTTTAGTTATTGTGAGTTCATGACAATTCTAATTTTCATACTATTTGTATGTTTGAGAGGTATCATTGGTCACCTTCTCTCCTCTTGCGATTGTCATTTTGTTATTTTTAGTTCTTCATTGTAATAGAACAACAAAATATTTTATATTAACAGAAATGTATGAATATAATATAAAGTAAAAGATAAATAAAAACAACTGTATTATATTTAGAATAATGAGATATTCAAAAAAAGAATTCATGGTCTACTCTATGATATTTTTTTTATACAAATAATCTGTAAGTGATCTTCTGCAAGGAACGGAAGCCGATGCTGCTTGACACATGTTTTGTGCTTGTACAGACGGATGGAATTCTTCCTTCAAATTAAGAAGGAGGGCACATGATAAGTATAATTGGAAATCTTCAGCAGGCCTTGTTAAAAGTTTCCGAGCGTATTCCAAATTCTGATACAATGAGATCCAAGTATGAATAGGGCCGGGCCCATTCAGGGGTTACATGTATCTCCTTAAGGAATTCACCCTTCTTTATAAGTTCAACCCTCAGTTAGAAGTTTGACTTTTTTAGGTCGTCCATCATAAGGCCCCCCCCGCCATCAGGGTTCGAATATATTCTCCCCTCAGTTATCACTTCTCTGTAACGAAGTATGTATTATAAATCCACGTTCGACGAGATTCCTTTAGAACGATTCTTCTGATTATACCCATTAAATATAATATTTTAGATAATTTCAAAGGAATTCGTCTGTTGAAGTTTTTATCATTTCAAAAAAAATGCTGGAAAGTATATTAATAAAAAACATATGTTACGAGTTAAACAGCGAAATTGAAAAATTAGATAAAGCAACAATTATTACCTGGGGCGTAAATTTTTAAACTTTACAGCCTAAAAGCCGCAATTAGTTGTTCGTAAAAAAATTTAACAATAAGAGTGGGGATTACCTTATTACCTGAACGTCAAGTGTGTATACAGAAGTTTTTATATATATATATATATATATATATATATATATATATATATATATATATAGAGANAGAGAGAGAGAGAGAGAGAGAGAGAGAGAGAGAGAAAGAGAGAGAGAGAGAGAGAGTGAGCCGGTGTAATATTTAGTTTAGGGAAATGAAACACATTACAGACCTGTTTATTAATTTTAAAAAATTTAAGAGAAGGGGGGAATTACTTAAAACGGAATATATTTAATGTAGCGTGGTAATTAATAATTTAATTATAATATAACATATTTGAGTATTAGTAATAATCATTTATATTCTCAATAAAAAATGGCACATCTATTTTAAATATAGGGACAAGCTAAGTTTCATTCAGAATAAAAACGAATGAATAGGAAAGGAGGATGCCTGCTATGTAATCCTTACAGAATATGCATAATAAGGAAGATATTCGATAGTGAACATGAGTCGATTGTTGAGGCCTTCTCGAACTCTCCTTTCAGTGAGTCAGTCTACAGCCAGCTTCACAGTCATTAATATTGAACTCTTTGGATTTAGAGGTCGCATTAACCAATACTCTTATCTGTGTGCAATTACTAATATACATCTAGAATGAAACTAGTTTACTAAGATCCTGCGTGATGGATTTTTTAATTTTAAACACATTACATTACATTAAAATTTTCTTAACTAATCCATGTATAAATAAATCATTAAAATAGACGTTGATAAATTCAAATTGAGTATTATAGAAGCAGCGCATGTTTTGACTGAATAAAACGAGGTTTTTCTGAAGGCCTAATCTAATCGGATTAGTCGGAGGGGAAAATACATTCAAGAAATTAAAATTAAAATATTAAATTCATTCAATTTATTCTTATTTAAAAGAAACGAAAGGGATTACCATAAATATTAACGAAAAGATGGGAATCACAGTTTTCTTAAGCTTCTCGAATAATCGGGCTCTCATAAATGATGGAATAACATTTGCACTTAATATTCAAAATTGATAATTTTGTACTTATTTCTTTGTCTATCTTATTTTTTATTTTTAAATTTAACTATCAATATTTACTTTTTTCTTTAGTTTAAAAGGAGAAATACATTTTCATTATCAATACGTACATAAAAATACAAATTTAAATTTTTGAGTTTTTCTTTCTAAAAATGCATTTTTGATTCCAAGTAATATTTAACATACTAATATGTGGCATATTATCAATATTAATATTATTATACTAATTATTGCCATTTTCATTCTAATGTTTTTGAATAACCAACACATCACACATATACGTATCACGAATACTAACTCAGAATAATAGTGAATGGCGTGCTTTCTGGAAGATACAGATTGACCACATGAAATCACTACGCATCACTCTTTGGGAAAAAAATACATACTAACTAATTCATATTATCAATGAATACGAACCACATGTCATTAGAATTTGCTATTTAACGATGACATTTATCAATATTAAATACACTTACAAGAAAAATTTAACAAACCATTTAACAATGAAGCAAGACACTTTATTTACCCCCTTATCCCATGACATCATCTGGACAGAAGGAATCTGAATTTTTGGTTTGGCTAAAAAATCTAATAAAAATATCCTACAGGCTCTACAATCTGAAATTGTTCGTTTGATTTTAAAGTCACCAAAATTAATTTCAAACCATACATTTCATTTTCACAATTAAAAAATATATATAAACTCCTCTCTACTGTGTTCACAATGCTACAAGGCATCAAAATACACTAATATAGAGTATGTGAACACTACATTTATCACAAAGCAATGTGAGAAGTATTAAAAGAAATTCGCCTGGGAGCTAACTTTAGTAGAAGACTTCAAGTCTCATGGGGGGGGGGGGCATCTTAGGGTGTGTTTTTCCCTCTCATTTCCATTATGAGATTTACATGAAATTATTTTATACACCGACTTCTGTTGGTATCATGCGATATCAGTGTCTATATATATTTGATAATAATAAGTGGTAAAATTTCTCAAATATAATTTGTAAATACTTAGACCTCACAAATATTTTTTGTCATGCATCTTATGGATTTATAGAAGAACAATTTTTTTTTTTTTGTTCTAATAGGTTTGATGACACTGTATGAAAATGCTATTACACCAAATAGAATAATGGATATATTTTGTTACGTTTAACATATTGGCGAGTAATAGGACATAAATAATAATGACCAATTCATAGTCTATTAAATTTAAAGTGACAACTCTATTCTATTTTTATCATTATTAGTATATACATAAATTATTTAGAGTCAGGAAAGGGATTAGGAGATATCTAAAGGGGATAAAACCGTTTATCTCATTGGCTTATCCAATCAATAAATTATTCACTTAAATTTGTTAATTATAGGAGAGTCTGCCTGTAAACTACCAGCAGGCACTAATAAATTCTTTTTGAAAATCTCCCCCGATATGATGGAATTTCATAGAGGCTACCCCTTCGTCGGTTATAAAGTCTGTGAAAATTTATCAGCTTTTGTGAGGTGGCCGTGTGTCGGTAGGGGCACATGGAGGAAAAACACACACAGACAGAAAGTAGCGTGGTATCTAACCCCAACATGGCCGCTTATCTTACTTACCTCCCACTCTCGTTCCTCCCTACAAGCTTTGTTCCCTTTCACCACCCGGTTTATCACCACTAATTCTTCATATAACCATCTCCAGCCCACTCCTTCCATATTCGTTTTCGCCTTTGTCCTACAATTCTCCACGAGCGAGGCGGGAACAGAGAAATATCTGTAACGTTCAGGCGTTCAGGATAGTGTTTTCTTCCAGGTGGTTGAGAGAAAATGAGCACGTTTCCATGACTGTATCCATGTATTGGTTAGAGCCTTACTAACTCCACTTAGATTCAAATTTTTGCATACATATAATACTTGACAGGAGAGTTTAAACGGTACTGCAGGTGAACGCAGTTATTGTTGCCTTAGCAATCAGAAGAAGAAGGATAAAAACTAATGTTCAAAAGGAGAGCTTTTTGACCGTAGATATTATTATTAGATGATTTTTAGTTGGGGTACGGTCAAGGTAGATCCAAAAAAAATACAAATTTAAAAAAAAGTGTATTTAAAAAAAATATTATCTGCCAACGTTTCGGCTTACATTGTAATTGGCTGTAGAAATAACAATGTCATGAGAATACAATAATAATTGACAATATTATAATACAGAATTGCCATAATGTAATGTGATATCAAAAGTATGAATGTAGAAAGGTATGTAAGAGAATTTTAAAAAAAACATGCAGACAACAACTTATTAAAAAAATTATTGAATAACATTAAAACAGTAATTTACCACACCTGCCTATCATGAATACGAGAGAGATTTTTAAATTTGTATTTTTTTTGGATCTACCTTGATCGAACCCCACCTAAAATCCTCTAATGATAAAAACCATGTGCTTGATATGGTAGAAGGGGGAGGGCGATAGCTCTTCTGGTTTGTTTTTCCATATTTTTATAAATCTGCTTTTATTCTATTCACTATTTTTTTTTTATTCAAACTGTTAATTTTCCCTCTCCATCGTTTGAGAATGAAGAGCCTTGAGAAGCTTCTGTATTGAATTAATTCTCTTTTCTCAATGGGTGCAACAAGTAGGGGGTAGATTGTCAGTACATGCCATCATTTCACCACCCTGGTACCCACAGGGCGATGGCGTAAGTGGGCTTAGGACACCTTTGAACGTAAAAATTGAATAAAAACTCGTAGTAAAATTTTGCAAGATTACATACATTTTTCATGAAGGGAAAAAAAATGTCCGTGACCGCCATTCAACTTTACTATAAGTTATAATAGAATATAAATAATTGACTAAGATGCATAAAACCAATTATGAATTAAAATGACAAGAGTCCTAAATAAAAACGAAACGAGTAAAGTTTAAATTGCTGCCTCGTAGATGCTGCGTAAAATAAGCATAACATAATATAATAATTGCTTTTTATAAAATAAAAAAAAATGAATTAATATTAGTATAAATGTCTAACTTTAACCTACAAGCAGGATAGAGTTAGAGTAAAAAATAAAATTACTAATGCCTGTTGTGGACCAGGAAGATTAAATATGTGAAGAGTTCAATAATATTAGTTACATTCGTAAATATCTTAGATTTTTAGAATTATTTATAAAAATGTTATGCACTACAAGTCCTTAAAAATTACACTCTACAGCTATAACGTTCTCCCAAAATATTGGTAATGCTACTAATGACGAAAAAACGAAGCTGCTAATAAATTTGGTGCTACTTATAAAACGCTGAATGTAAATTTGGTCTTCCTATAACGCCGTCTATCTCTTCTTTATTTCAGATAAAATTAAGCGCATTTGTTTTACAGCAATAAAAATCTTAAATAGCAACTAAAGTTTTAATTTTTTATAAATGAGGAGTAATTTTAAAATTACATTTTACACCAAATAAATTTTTGGGTTTGTGTAGCTAATAGTAACAAAGGTTTTAAAATTTAAAAAACATTTTTAGAGTTATGAAAAATGTTTAAAAATAATAAATGTAAAATGTAGTATACCGACAATTATAATCTACAACGGACGAAAATAGCATACTAAGGAAAACATATAAGAATGAAAAGTAGAGATTTTTCGTATTTTTTAAATATAGAAACCGAATTCGGCGTTTGCGCTTTTTCAAGTAAACTGTTGAAAAAATTAGTATTTGTTAAAATAAGATGAGATGGAAGGGGATTTAGTGCGAGATGAAAATATAGAACTGTAATAATTTCGTTATAGTAAGTTTTTCAAAAACATTTATAGGAAGTAATAGTGCTCAAAATTGAATTTTCTAACATTTATGTACAATAAAGTTGTAGGGAAAAAGTATATTATATGACATTTAGGAATATTCCGCCCCTCCTTGTGTGACTCCCTTTATCTTTCCGGCTTTCTATAGTGTCGCCCCTAGGGAACTTGTGTTTATTGTTCATTGTCTTTTCAATTCACATGCTCAAAATAGTTATTTTGTCCATCAAAAATGAAATTAAATTTCGAATCTTGTTTAAATTACGTAGCATCAGAGGGACGACCATTACATTTTTTCATACTAATAAATTTTTTATAAATTTTATTATTAATTACTTTCAACATGTTTTGTATCTAGTAATGTGCTGGTTAATAATAACAGTATAAATATAAAATACAAATATTAGTCGTGATATTTTATCCTACGTTAATTTATTGTGTTAATTTTTACTTTCTCTAAAACCCAATGATCCGAAGGAGTAAAGGAACGCATACAGCCGTTTTCAAAGAGATGCTTATCTATCTAATTGGGTTTCTATATTTTAAAAATTGCGTGCAAAATTTATTATTATGAATAAAAGCTTGCTATATTCCACTGCGATGATATAACTGTAGATAATCAACCCTATTTGGTCGCAAGTGAAGTTAAATTTTAAGCTTTTTTTTTTTAAACGAACAACATTTTAACATACCTAATGTTAATAGTGGTTTCTTCATGTTAAATCTACTAAAAGTAATTTACTTATGGATTCTATAGTCTACTTTCACTATTTCAATTTCTTCGGAATTTATTAAATTTCAATATATATGAAAATGCCAACATATTCGTAACTTGAATGTTGACTGATCTAAAAAAAAAATTGTGCTCCGATTATCTCAATACTCTTTTCCTTATTTACCTTTCAAAAAGAACTAGTATGGTAATAATAATAAAAGGTCAATATATGCTTATTTCCAGGGTTTCACTCAACATATTAAATTTATAGCTTCATTTTATATAATTACTATTAGAATTTTTACAATCTCCAACGGGATCTCATGGACATACAGCGATGGCACATTATGGTCAACGAAGGCAAATGTGTTATGTTCACACTAAGGAAGAAACAACCTGACAGAATTTACTTTAATGATTTTCTTATCCCAACTTCCAACTGCGTCAGGTATCTGGGCTTTCATCTTGACTTTCGACTAACATAGAACACACCCTCAAACATCAAAAGGCAGGAACTAAATAGAAGATTTGGACAACTTTACAAGCTGTTAAACCGCAAGTCAGCCTTAACTGTGACCAACAAACTTACCATTTATGAGACGTTACTGAGACCTATCTGGACGTATGGAGTCGAACTATGGGGAACTGCTAAACCATCCAACATCCAAAGAATACAGTCCTTTCAATCCAAAATCCTAAGCATCATAGTTGATTTTTTTTTCCTTTCAGCTCTGAAGAAGCCGTTAAATGATGTGCGAAAGCTCAGGAAAAATGGGAGAAAAAGGAAGTCCGGAAGAAGTTTTTATAAACAATAATGATTCATTTTACGGTTCCTAGAAAGGAACATTAATAATGGATTTTTCCTTTTATGAAGACTGATTGAAAAATAAAATTTTATTTATATAATTAGATAAGACTAACGGATAGTCTTTGATTTCACCTTAGTATCACCAACTAAGATATCTTTTCGAATTTCCCGAAAGGGGTATCACGGAGTCGACGTGAATATCTTGATTTCCTTGGCTAAATTCTGGCGGCAGGAAATGCTCTCTACTCTGCCGGTTGGCATATTATAAATGGGACGGCGTAATCCCATGTTAGCGGAGAGACGACTAACTTTTTTAACAGCTATTCGTTAGTTGAAGAGTTCGTGACCCAGGGGGAGGAATTCTTCTAACGAGACAGGGTCGGAGTCCGATCACGCAAAACAATATTTATAGGCCATCGGACAGGTAAGTGGTTCTTGATTTGGGGGCACTTAACTTTATTTGCTCCCGTTGTATTTTTTGGTTATTGTTATTTTACTCAAAATATCATTTTAGGGGGGGGGGGGGGAGGATAATTACCTGCTGGCATGTTGTCCATCCCCCTCCCCCTGGAAAATTGAAATAGAATTGTATGCAATTTCTTTCCTCTTTGTTTCTAAAAACTCTTTTCAATAGTTTTAAAAATAATGTATTGTTAGTTCATAAGTAAACAAAATGAACAACAAGAGATTAAAAAGAAATCAGTCTTGTTTTTACCAATAAGACATTCATAACGCTAAACCTCCTAATACTGGGACATATATTTTTATTCTCTTCCCAGAAAGCAAAAAAAAAGTTTTGATTTTACATATAATATGTTTGGTATTTCCTAATTAAACATAAATTAATTGCTCAAAGATTCATTTTAGCTTAATTACCCTTATAATACAGTACCAATTTCTGAAATTAACAAAGTGCATATATTATTTATGAATGATTAAAAAAAAATTAAAGGTTCGATTATCGATTGTATTTTTTCGTTCTGAGACATTATATGTTTCAAACTTGGGAAATCGTTTTTTATAATATTATCGATAATTTTAGCTATTCGAAATAAAAATAAAATTTAAAAAAATCATAGACTAGGAATTGCATTTCCCGAAATTATTTTTACTTAACAGACCAACAAATTAAAAGATTTTTGTTTAAAATAAAACAAAACTATTTTTTTATTATAATTTGGAGATAAATATATCGTAGATAACATTTATATACTCTATTTATTTTTTGCATTTATTAAATTAAATCATTCATTCATAAAGGTAAAATATTTATCTAAGATTTCTCATTTCAATTTATTCATTGATCATTGATTCAATTTATTCATATCCCACACACAGTTTTCTTGCGATTTACCATAAGGAAATCAACCTAATCACATTNTATATCCATTCGCCTACGATCAAGTGTGTGCCTTGCATGGTTGTGTGAGCCTCATGAATGTGCGTGCGTAGGTGTGTGTGTGTGTATACATACATACCTTTGTGTGTATATATAAATTTAAAAAATATATAAAATACTCAAATTAGAGTTACACGTTTACTGTTCATAATTCATTAATCAAATCTTACGTATATTAATGTATATATGTGAATTTTATTGCATATTTCTTCGTTTTTTATGAGATTATTAATTTTTAAATATTTTCATTTAAAATTTTGTTACCAACAACAAATTTTGTTAAGTTTTGATGAGAACTAAGAAAAATATTTAAGAATTTACCTTTGAGAGTTGGGAAACTAAAATTTAAAAAAAGAAAATCGATAAGGTCAACCTCAAATGCTACATTCCTTCTTAATAAACGTTTTTTTAAAAATATTATAGAGCAATAAGTTTATAAATTACCTTCTTACATCTAATTTGTTCTGTACATTTTTTTCTTAACGCTTATAATGAAGAAGATGTAAAGATTTTCATACATTTAAATACGTATATATATATATATATTAGCATATTAGTAGCTTCTCGTCCATTGGATTGGTGAAGATTTTTCAAAAGTGGTGCCAATCGAATAGCTGGATTTCTCTTCGGGAAATGTCGTGGAGAACACATATGTTGAAATAGAGAAAACACGAGCAGGAAACTCTGTCACAACAAGAACGAGCTGAATAGTTACGTTCTATCGGAATTCGCTAAAATAGGCAGGTAAACGAGGAGATGAGTAAATATTCAGAAAATCCCTCAAGAAGACCGAAGAAGTTTAAGCTAATGAATGCGTATACGAAGTAAGCGAAACTTTGGCTATTATTCAGGGTAAAACCCCTTGAGGAAGTTAGCTCTGTACACTTAGTAGGGGGGAGGCTTTTAAAGTCATTTTTAGGCCTATAAAGTGTACGGTTTTGATTTAAATTCTTTAAAAGTATATTTTTTTTCTTATTTAGTTTTAGGCAGAGAAGATGGTCTCAATAATTTACTAATAAAACTCGGTCACACTGGAACTGCGTAAGCTAAATATATTTCCTTGTCTGTTATTATCATGAGATATAAACAGATGCAGGACTTGATCTTAGTAGGCGGGAAAGACAATGAGGAGTAAAGTTTAGTTAAATAAACTAAGACTGCCTAACCACTAAGATAGACAAAATGCATATCTGTCTATTTAAAGATCTTAGTGATTTAAAAAAAAATAGTAATTATAGAAAACAAATGTCATCAAAATAAAGCTTAATCCAATTTTCCCATTTATTTTTCGTATTTTAACAATAAAGAAAATAAAATATAATCTTCCTATAACTCTTATCACCTATCTCTTACTTTAGTTGTTGAAAAAAAATTAAAGATTTTCAATATTTATTTAAATGGGAAATCATAATTTTAAAATATATTTGTTATTATTTTCATCTAATTATATTTTATTGCATTAATTTTTATTATTATTTATTTTTAAGAATCTTCTCTAATATGTAGTAGTCTTAAATATGTTATTTTACGATAAAGATAAAAATTACATATTACACTCTTCAAATTCAATAATTTATTTTCATATTAATAATAAATAAAAACCTTAAATATTTTTCCCATATAGTTTTCCTTTGAGCTGCTTATCTTACTTTACCTAAGAAAGAATCTTCCGAAAGTTTCTTTTTCTCCTAAACATTTGAGTTACCTAGCGAATGCTGTCACGAACATCCAAGCATGCAAGCGTACACTAACACTCACATATAAATTTATGGAAGCACAGTTTTTGGATTTTCTTTTTTTTTTTCAAAAAGGATCAGGGGTCAGTTTAAAAAAAAATTCCCCAGTCCTTTAAAAGAACTAAATTGAATTCGATTGTTTTATGCCGGAAAAATTAAAGACGATTTTATTTTGGAAAGAAACATATTCTTTCTAGCTTTGTTATCATTTGAAATTGATAATTCAAAGAAAGTCTGTCACTGCATAAACTAAGCGAATTTCTAAGTATTATAGCTAATGAAAATTTGTGCATTAACTTTCCATCTCATGCAGTTCTTAAAATAAAAAGATATCCCATTGCATTAGGGACAAGCAATAATTTTTGGCATTAAACTGTTAAATAAAAATTAAAGATTCAGTCATATCCACACTTAAATTTTAATGTTAATTTATTTTTTCAGTGTAACAGCTAAAATATTTATTTTACCAAGAAACAAAACTAATGAATTTCATAGCTCAATAGCATGAATGCAATATTGTAAGCATTTTGTATTCTCGTTTATGATATTTCAGGCATTCCCCACTCCTATTGAAACATACCATTTCGCTCAGCAACAATGGTATTCGGTTTTCATTACAAGTGTCATACCAAATTTCATTTAGAAATCTTTAAACTGTGGCCTGTATATCATTCATATCTCCCTCTCTCTCTTTCTCTTTTTCTCTCTCTCTCTCTCT
>KZ806904.1:898504-930172 GCA_000696205.2 Oncopeltus fasciatus | reverse complement strand
CTCTCTCTCTCTCTCTCTCTCTCTCTCTCTCTCTCTCTCTCTCTCTCTCTCTCTCTCTCTCTCTCTCTTTAGCGAGTGTGCGATTTCTACAAAGTAAGAACCATAATAGGAGTATCAAAGCGAAGAGATGATCCTGGAGTTAAGGGACGAGTTCCGAACTGTTTTTATAAAGTACAAAATTGTTATGATGACAGCTTAATTTCCAAAACTGTTTTAGTTTTTAGAATGTTTTGTATACTTTCCGTAGAAAAAAAGGGAATAATGATACTAGTGAGAGGGAGACTAATGCCAATATGGCGTACACACGAGAGCCATTACCATTCCACTCTACTGGTGATCAGAGGCCTTTATTGGAGGAGGAACATTTCAAAGCTGCAATTCGCTTCCAGCAATGAATCCAATTGGCTTGAAGGCAATATAGCCTTCTTTCTATCAGCTGTTGGCTTCAGAGACGTCTCGGATATTGGAGGACGGCTGCAGAAAGCTTCCGAGTCTGCAAGGAAATGAGATCCGGTCCTCTCATCCCCTAGGGGTCTGATTAGTCGAGGGTGATCGCCTATACTGCCGAAGAAAGGAGAGATTAGCCCACGCGAGGGATCAATGTGAGACATACGACACCAGTAGGATTTCCACAAACACAACTATGCTAAATTCGAAGGTATCCTTTACACATGGGGCGTATAAGAAAAATACAAAATAGAAAAATTACCCTATGTTTACTTATTTTCAAAAATTTACCACTCAAGACATACACTTACTGGTAGTTATCAGCTTTTAACAATGCCAATTTAAAAAAAAAAAATTTAAGAATTACGATTAAATCACGAAGAGTTATTTTGTTACGAAGCTACTAGAAAAATAATTAAAAAAAAAAGAAAAAGAAAAGTCTGTTGGGTTATATGAAACAGGTAATTGAAAACTACAAATAATAATAATCTTTCAAAGGCAAAGGCTACCCTACATTCTCTGGGTTTGTGTTATTTATTCGAGTATTTGTGAAAGATTAAACATGACTGTCAGGTACATATCCGATAAGTCGTGTGATCCAACACAGTTCAGATTGCATATGTACCGTAGATATACTTATCGGATCCCAAGTAATTGTATTTGATCTTTCTAAATCAGGTGTACTCTACGAACAATATTCCTACTAATGATAAAAGACCGCCATGTTGGAACTGCCTAAGCAAACTAGATTTCTCTATAGAATAATTCAATTACCTCAATTAACTTATATAAAGTAGAATAAAGAGTACCAAAATGGCCTTATAAGCCCGATTCAATGGAGGTAGTAGTTAGAGATATGGCATGAGTGATATGGCGCCAACCATCCATGTTCATTTTCAAATACCATCTTTATTAAGCTCTTTTGTACAAATTTTACAGCAAATAAGTGGAAAAAAAAAAAAGTAATTTTGCACATACTGCATATTCAGCCCTATAACTATGTTCAAAGCACCAATAATAACAAAAATACGTTTGGGTAGCACGACTAAACCCTACTTAAAAATTCTTAAATATTTTCCTTAATTTGATTATTTCATTTAAAAAAATAATGTTACACGAAATATTACATTTAACACATGCTGTTTTATACATTTTCTTCGTTTTGATAAAACGAAGGTTATGAAATTTTTAATTTTGGAATTCCAAACCGTTTGTTTATCGTTTTTAAAAGCGACTGGCCTAATTTCATTGTGGAACAAAAACCGTAAGCTCTTTGAGCGTGAGCGTTATAAATATTTATGCAAAGCAGTCAGTCAAAGAGTAAACAATAATCCTTATGAAGATATGTTTGATCAAAATGTCAGGAAGGATATGTCACCCCTATCCAGATATTTATAATTACTAATTAATTCTTAAAGAGGCAACGTAAATTTCCATTGGTCCTGTATAATTCAGCCCTAGCAAACGGAGACATTAGCTAAATGAGAAAAGTACTAACGAAAATTTAAATTAATTATGTCTTTACCAAAAAGAAATTTAGAAAGAAGTTATCGATTTCTTTTTCTACTAAATAAAACTGTACTTGTACAAAAAAAAAAAAAAAAAAAAAATTCATTAGCATTCATGGCTGGTTATTAACCTTGTAATGAAAAGGTTGGTGGCCATTCAATCCTTATACTTTATATAATTTAATGAAACATTTTTATTTTCCATGTTTTCATTAAATAATAAATAAAATAAATATTTATAGATAATAACCCTTTCTTTTGTCTTATACATGTGTATATTATTAAACAGCATTTAAATACAATTATCTAATTCAGTCTTACTTTAACCCATCAAATATGCAAGAACTAGCAATGAAGTTGTACAACAAAAAGAAAGTCAACTATATAAATTCGACATTTCAATTTAATAATAGGATGAACACTAACTTGTCCAACATAAATTCTTAAACATGAGTTAAGGACTTAAAATGTCTTTAAATTTCAATATAGGAAGTACGATTATATAATCCAGCCATTGGACAAGTGCTTTTTATTGTCATTTTATCGCCAATGATCTGTCCATCCCACTCGCATAATCTTCTTCATGCGAAAGTCTGGAAGTTATATGCACAATTGATATGTACTACAATCATTTTTTCTTCGTCACTGTCAGTAAAAAAAATCCCAATAAAATATTTTTTTTCCCCATTTTTTATTTTGTTTTTAAACACAATTTCACTGTTGTACTGCTTTATTGATAAAGAAAGTTGTCATTCAAAACATTTAAACTTCATTATATTCTTTAGATAATTATATTTACTTCATTTTATTAAAAATCAGAACGCATAATCGTCTTTAATTGATTTGATCCAACCGTCTATCATTTGATTGAACCAGTTCGTCTAGACTTTCCAAAAACTTCGGTCGATAGAAGACCTTAAATTTTGACTAAAATTTATATATTCTTGTTAGATAATAATAAAACCAGGACATCCTTTCAAATTCGATAGAGATCAGTGAAATAGTGGCAAGTCACTTATTGAAGAAGACACACACTCACACACACACAGTTAAGGGGTTGGAGGAAGCTCGTGCGGGGGAGGGGCCACTTGATGGCGGCCACCTGCTTCCAGATAATACCACTCCACTTATGACAGGAAATCCTCCCTTCGAAGAAGATCCAGATTCGCCTAGAAGGATCTAGACCTCTATAAAAGCAGATCGCCAGCAGCCCTAGAGTCTGAGTCAGATACTGTGTCAGAAGGCGCGCCGCGGAACATTGGTGACGTTGTGCTATGCCGGTGACAATAACTTGTAGAAACAGTGAGAAACGTAAAGTGACAGTAACTAGTGAGTTCAGATCTCTTGTTACAAAAATTTACTTATTCTGAAGACTCTTTATAAATATTCACTTTCCATTTATTTGTACATTTTTTAATTAGCTGTAAGTAATTCATTATTATTAATTTCTTTAATAGTCAATAAGAGTTTAATTACTATCTGTATATATTCATTATAANGAGTCATGCACGTTGACCACTCTACCTTGTATTTGCACACACACACATGTATATATATATATATAGAAAGAGAGAGTGAGAGAGAGAGAATTTTTCAGTAATGCTGTTTATTATAGTTTCATTTTTTCTCCTAAGTAAGTTTTGTTTTTCGTCAGTAACTGTGTGGTATTTATACATCCATTATTTTTTGTATTTTTCATATTTTTTTAAAGTTTTTATTTTTCGAGAAGTTTTACATTAATCGTTCTCTGTTAAAGTTTTACTTCAGTTCTGATAGCAATCCTTATTGATTAATTGTTATTTTATTAGTTTTGAGTTTCATTGCTTTTCATTGTGTAGCACTTATTTTATTTTTGTGCATTTATTTTTTTAAATTGTATTTCTTACTATTTTTTTTATTACTTGTTTTTTCTATTTCCGTACTTGTAAATATAGTCATAGTTATGTTTAAAATATTCTATATTATTAGCCTTTTGTTTATTTGTACTTTTTCATATTTATTGTTTTAACTATGTCAGAATCAGCTATACTGTCAGCTGTGACCTCTTTGTTATTCAAAGAGTCACAGAATAAAGTTTTTTTTTTTCTTTCTTTCTTTTCTCTATACATATACACACACAAAAGTTCTCTCCTACTAGAAAACATTTAAGGTCTACGTTTCGTGATTCATATCTATTAAATCGGATATGATTATATAGTCGAATAACATCAACTATCACTTCCTCGTGTAGTAGAAACATAATTAACAAATTTGAACAGCTCACCTGCGGAGAATATTTCTGTCAGTTTGTGACATGGAAATCTTGATAAGCCAGGACTTTGTATCCGCCGGGGTGGCCATTATCCGGCAAACAAGTCACGGATCAAATAACCGATCAGCGGTGTTTGGCATTGATTGACACCGATCATATCAAACAGACCGCCCGGAGACGGCACGCTCCGCCATCTTATTGATTCTTTTCGTGATACACACATACACTGAGGAGTTGTAAACACGTATGTTCGGTTCGGTCAAGGTTTATCCCCAAAATACGATATAAAAATGTGACTGAACGTCGAGTCATGAACATTTGATCCAGGTGGTACGACGCTCCCTCGCCTTCTTGATAACCCTGAATATGGCTTCCAATGTAAGCCGAAACGTCGGCAGATAATAAAAAAATAGACATTTTTTAAATTGTATTTTTGGGTCAACCTTGATGAACCCCAACGAAAAAAAATCTATTAATCTCTACGGTCAAAAAAAACCCCATTTAAATTGAAGTAACGTACAAAGTTTAGATAAAACACGGAGACACCCCTTAGACGTACTTAAATCCGAATACAACTATTTTCGGCAGAAAAAAATTTTGTTGGAAAAGAATGACCACTCCCTCCGGCTTTTAAGAAACTTCTTAGGGTAGATCACTGGAAGATTTTAATGTCGAATTTGTCTTGCAATAATCCTACAAAATTAGCACTGTTGATTTACAGTGCAATTTCACTGGCATGTGGAGTTAACTCCCGTTGGAGGACAGCCTGCATAATTATTTACCATACAGGTCTCAAGAGAAGGGGGGTAACACGAGCTAATAGCCTCTAACGACATGTACATTTATAACGACTTACATAGGAAGTGCAAGTAGTTCTATGAGGGTTCAGCTCTTTGTTGAATTTATCAAGTGCTTTGTGCTAATTATTAACTATTAAAAAAAATAATATAACCGACAATTACTTAAATAATATAACCGACAATATACCAGATTCCAAAACCAATTTACTTTAAGAACTTCACTTACTTTCCACCGAAAATATAAATATTTTTATGAACATATTTTGAAAATATTATTTAATATTAAGTTCGTTAAAAATTAAAATTTCTAAATCCTACAAATATGAAAAAATCTGCAATAAGAATTTAATTATGAACAGCTCAGGGAACATATTGAACATAAGAGCTTCGGGTCACTATAAGATAAATTAAATTTAATTCATTATCACAAATAAGAAATCCTAATAATTACAGCTAATAATCCAAACTACTGCCTTTACCAGCTAATGTATAAATAAATATAAAATATAAATTACTTAAAGCTTATAATATTAATTAATGCGTACAAATAAATTAGGTATGCTTATTTACAAAGCGGCCTGAAGTTAACTTTTTAATCACTGTTATCGGCACTGCAGGAGTTACGACCAGCCCGACGCTCTGTGGTACGCGATCTGCCACAGAAGGAGACTTATCATAGACTCAGGGGGCCACTGGGGGGCTGCATTTATAATATCCTGGAACTGGCGAGAAGGGGCTAGAACATTCTCATCTGGATTTTCTCAGTAAGCCGACTTCTGTTCTCTGACTAAAGGAAACAGGTGTTATCCTTCAGCTGGCCCTTTCCCGTACAGGTCCTCACTTCCTTCGTCTTTAGCGATATTAGTAAATGTAAACTATCGAATGAACATTACTTGGCGTACAGGTTTAGTTCCGACTGCGCTAATTGATGTACTTATCATTTATTTAAGCTCAACTATCCTAATTACATAATATCAGTGTTCTAAAATACCATAAAAAAACTTTTTCAGTTAACTTCAATTTTTCTCACGATATCCTTAGTTCTATTTATAATAATTCACAATATTTGTTCTAATAATAATATTTGAAAGAACCTACCCAAGTTAATAAGGATTTTCAAGAAATGTTACATTTAAAAATAGTGTGCTGAACAGCAATTGTTAATGCAAAAAAGTCGGTTCATGGTTTAAAATAATACAAGACATGCAGTGGTAATATTATATTGAGAAAAGAATATTACCAAAGAGTGTCCATAAAATTCTACAACTCATTTCAATATTAAGAAAATATCTTCTAGTGTAAGCATAATAAATTGTAAAATATACGATGAGGCAAAATTTGAAATTTATGATTATTATTACGAAAATGAAAAGTAATAATATATTGGATGACGTTGGAAAAATTTAAAATCAACTAATATTCTTGTTCCTTAGCGTGGCATCACGCTCTGTGAGGTTATCAAAGTTCATCTTTGTTATCCTTCAATTGTTACCTCTTTGGGCTTTTTAAGCTCTGAATTCTTTGGTACTGCCGGCTAGTACTGACTTTCGGATAACCAGTTACGCAATGACCACTGGATTGTATTGTATTTTGGATTGTACTAATTCAAATAAGTCAAGGAAAAATATCCACACGAATAAAAGACTGAGAACACGAGATACAGATATACGAGTTATAAACCCATCCGTATCACTGTTATAAGTAGGATAACTGGAATTATTAAATATGGGACTCAATCTGCAAGCATTATAACGGAAATTTATAATATATTATGTCAATGTGCAAATCAGTATTGATTTGATTACATGTAACACTGGGCATAGAAATAATTCAAAATCAAATGTCATACATGTATTTGCACTTAAGCGATACATTAATTAGCAGTCACTGCAATATAATATATAATATTTTATTTTAAAGATGTATACGATTTATCGCTTGCATTCAAAGCTTACATAAATTAATAAGTTTTATTAGATTTAATTAAATAGATATTTGAATAGCAGATTTTACAAAGGGTATATAGATTTTCACCTCTAAACAAAACAAACTAAAAAGGGAGAATTAATTTAAATGTAGCAAATATATATTATATCACAAAAAAATTTATTAAACTTAATATTTTTATAATTCAACAAAAAGGATTATAATTTAATTTTTTTTTATGAAAGACCCATTGAGAAAATTACTCAGGAAGGAAAATTTGAAAGTTAATTTATTTGTAAATGTTCATATATTGCAAACCATTGAATGAAATAATTATAAGCTGAAATGATACATGGGGATTTCATGGAAGACAAAATTGAATAATTGCCCATTTATTCTGAATGTCGACTCTTATTAGTTTAGTGTCAAATATTTACAGAACGCAATAAGTGGAAAATTAATTATTCAATAGTTCAAGAAAATAATTTAATAAAACCCATATTTGTTCACGAAGGCTTCCACGGTCGTCAGATGTATATACAGTTTCTTCTTCCGGGTTGGACCGTGTCAAGTTGTTGATAGTTGCCGAGCTATCGCACATCCTGTGATGGCTTCTTCAGGGCTGAATAGAGAATGAGAGCTGTTTTACCCCTGGATTTGAAAACAGCTCTCATTCTCTATTCAGCCCTGAAGAAGCCATCACAGGATGTGCGAAAGCTCGGCAACTATCAACAACTTGACACGGTCCAACCCGGAAGAAGAAACTGTATAAAACCCATATTGAAAAATATATTTAATCTATCTGTATTGTCTAAACCATTGGCTTTTCGTTTATGTAACACTTATGATCTTTTTCGGCTCTTCCTAAGATTAAATCTTGTAAGATTTAATCTTACATTTAAATTAGATATTATGCAGCTCCAGCTTTAATTTAAGTACTCTTTGAAATGTGTGTTCCTCGAGTTACCTTCAGGGCACAGTGTAAGACCCCCAGCTAATAGTTGTCCCCGAAGAATGGAGGAGGGTTAGAAACTTGATCAGAAGGTGTGAGGACTCGGCATTACCAAGATCAGAGAACTTGCCCCTGGTGGATGAATGGGTCGCGTGACAGCATGGCAACCATTCCCCCGGACAAATTGGCCTCGGATCCGATCTCCCTCGCCAATCCCACGCTTGGAAATACGAGTTGGATTTAGAAAGAAAGCTAGAAAAACTAAGGGTATATTTTGGGGCGCAGACTTGTACCAAGGGACCTGATAGGAACGCACAAGTCGGAGAAATCAAAGTGTGACAAGCCTTCCCAATATGACCGACCATAAATGTTTCAATAGGATGTAAAATAAAAATAAAATAAATTAAAATTAAAATATATTAAAATAATTGTTTCAAACCGGTAAAAAATTAAACAAAATCCTCTCAATGAAATAAAGCTGCTTCCGTTTTTATTATGGGACTTTTAAAAAGTAAATTCGATCCAAATCATACATAGAAGATGCAAAACCATATGGTCGGTATTAATTTCACTTACTACTGACCATATGCTTTTATTGTGTATTCTTCCTTCTTCCTCCAAGTTTTAAATGGGTGGATATATATATATAGTGATCCACCCTAAAAATGCAATTAATGTTCCTATATTCTTTCTTCTTGTGTGTTCACAAGACTAGTTCTCCCACCTGTTATTATTGACTTATACAACGCACTTCTTAACTCCATTTTCCGTGGGTCACATACCCATATTATAGTCTAAAAATATTTATTTTATTTTATTTATTGCAGGACTATAATTACATGTAAAGATTAATGTTTTTAATATATGTTAATACACTTTAGCATTAATGCTTTTTAATTATTTTGAATTTGAAAATTTGACATTTAAAGAAATAAAATTCTATATAATATTGCCGATATATGCCCCTCTTAATTTGTATAATTTTTATAAATTTCATATAGTATTATGTTGTTGAATAAACAAGTCATACTTATAAAACAAATCATGTGTAGAAAGTAATGTTTTATCGTCAATTTTCAATAAAATTTTACGAAGAACCCTTTTTAAGGAAGAAATTTACAAATTTAAGTACGGTGGTGAGCGCTTCTCTTACTCTTCTCTCCTGGCTAAACTAGAGTTAAGTGTATTGGTAAACCACTTTCGCCCATCTTTTTCTTCATCTTTGCTTGTACAATACTTTTTTTTTCCATTTATTTATATTTAAAACGATTTAAATGAAAGAAGAATTATCTCTCTCGATTATGCAGCCCACGCGTGGTGGGCATTTTATCTTTCTCAACAGAGTGGTAGTGGAAGAAAACGACTACTATTAACAATCATTAATGGCTTTTATAACATAAATTTTATTCAATGTGAGTTATAGCTTTCTACAAGACATACTATTCGCCATGAGTAGGATTTTTCTTTCTATTTCCGTAACAAGGGCACAGATAACTAAACGATGAATGAATTTTCCAATCATTGTTATTAGGTCGTGGAATCATCTATTACTTACCATTCTTATCACAATATGAAAAAATTAATATGTCTTTCATTCCTTTTTTTTTCCTTTAAGCTATATTAAAGAGAAATACTTTAGAGATATGAAGAATATTTTGTATACAATTTGAAAGTAAATTATTCAGAGAAACGTGATAATAGAAAATATTTTAATTTTACAATTGTCTAACAGGTTATTCTTTTTTACCTATTATATATATATATATATATTGTTTAAGTTGGAGTAAATAATAAAAAAGAATGGAGTCGTGGCGGGTATATTCTATGAGAAATTTATCTGAAGTATAAGCCTCATCCTGTTTAAAGCACGAATCTTCCACCCCTCTCCCCCGTAGCCACAGCTGTTCAGTCGAGACTGAAAAGGTAGGAGACAAGGATTGAAACCTCCCTTCTTCATCAAAGGAATTTATCCTAAATTCTGCAGGTACGAATTTTCAATTCTTAAAGTTATTATAAAATTCTTGAATGGTAATTTAATAATAATATTAGTATTATAATTTATTTTAGTCAAAAGTATTTGTAAGCATAATAATGTCTAACCGGTGTTTTTTTGAATGATTACATTGGAAATTCAGGGAGTTCGATTCCAACTGAGGCTCTAGAGTTTGGAAAAACGTGCCCCCCCCCCCCCCCCCTCCAGCAGAGAGAATGCCAATCAGTCGCTATCGGCCCTCCGCCAGTCTGTCTGAAAGAGTCTCGTTTATTTATTTCAGACTTCTTCTTCTCCTTCCATGCAGTTCTTCAGCTCAGGGTGGATCTTGGTTTCATTCACTATTTCATGTCAGTCATGCCTATTCTTCGCCCTTTCCTTACAGCAAGTCATACCCAAGGCTCTGAGGTCATTCTCGACATCCCGCATCTAACTGTTCCCTGACCTTCCATGTCTTCTTGTGCCAAACATCCTAGAGAACAATGCCCTTAAAGGCATTCTCCTCTTGTCCAATTTTGCCCAATTTTGAGGAAATGAACTATGTCGTCGTTATTATACAGTAGTACGTAACTCAAAATTATTTTAACCTTGGTAGGATATAAAATTTTGGAGCAACTGTATTCCATGGATCGCTCGCAGGAGTCGCCCTTACCTCCCACCTATATCATTCTTTATATCATCACACAAAACTCGTTCAACTATTTTTTCAGAAGCCAATAAAAAAAATTAAAGAATAAATTATTTAATCTGTAATAAAAGACGAAACCCATTCCAGCTTAATGAAATACGCAGGAAGTGGGAAAACTAAGCGAATTCCTAGTGTTTCTAATGTTCAATTAGAACTGACGTTCAGTTCTCCGTTGTTGTTTGTTTATTGGGGATTTATGGCGCTCAACTGCAGAGGTCATCAGCGCCCTCCATATTTTATTTTTAAGTTGATCTTGTCACAGGCCCCATCCCGACGGACAGAGACAGACAGAGCCCACCCCGCGGCGCCTCGCGGCCCATCATTTTAATAGAATATAAGGTCCATCATTGCTTTAGGCGACAGCCCTGTGAAAGAGGATGTGCTCGGTTGGACCAAGCCGACCACATCCCCCAGGGCGCCTCATGAGCGCCAGCAAGACGCCGCGGAGAAAGCCCAGCCCACCCCCGCCCACGCCACGACGGGCCTGCATCCTATTGTTTCGCTAAAAGGAAGTCCTTTATAAAAATTGAGTATGATTATTTGCGTTTAATAATCTATTCGTTTGGTTTATGTGGTTTTTGAAAAGTTATTGAACATTACTATTTGTGTATTAGTTTCAGCAAATATATTCATGACTAGAGAATCAAGAGGCCCCACGGACACAGCAACCCCCAACGGCCCGCACCCGCGGAGCCGGGCCGCTCCCCCAACCATTTCAGGCCCATTATGTGGGATTTATTTAACAGCCTGGGACGAGGATGTGCTCGGTGTGCCAATCCGACCACACCCTCCAGGCAGCTTTTGAGAAGGAGCGAGCACGGCTCCGCCAGACGTGCCAAGGGGGCCCCACACCAGAATGGACCCCTTGAATCATGTCATTAGTTGATTTTGCATTCTAAATTTAAGCTAGTGGTTCACAGTTAAAGGTGATCATATAGGGATGTGTATCTCAAGAATTTGATTACGTTGTTTATGTTTTCTTCGTTATTACCGAGTGTTGTGGATATAGTGTTTGTGAGATTGAATTTATTAAGAAGATCAGTGTAATAGTGACATTCGGAAAATATATGTAGAATTGAAAGTTGCATTTGACACTTAGTGCATGTTGGTGGTTCATCTCTACTAATTAGAAAACCGTGAGTAAGTCTGCTATGGCCTATTCGTAGACGCATGATGGCTACCTCTTCTTTTCGATTTTCACGTTCAGACGTCTTCCATGGTTTGACTGTTTTCTTTAGTAGTTTGAGTTTACTTTGTGGGGATTCATCCCACAGTGACTGCCAGGCCTTTGATATTTTTTCCAATAGTGGAATTGCGATATCTCTGGGGGTGACGAAAATTCTTTCTGGTATTTGTAAACTCAGGGCACTCTTTGCGGCTTGATCAGCCAGTTCATTTCCTTTTATACCGCTATGTCCTGGTATCCAAATTAGGTGCACAAATTTTCCAATAGCATTCAACATAGCAATATATTCCTGGATGCGTATGACACTGGGGTGAGTTGAGTAAATATCTTCCAGTCCTTGTATTGCACTAAGTGAGTCGGTGGCAATAACGATATGGTTTTTATTTGTAGACATACAATTGTACAGACCCGCGGCAATAGCACATAACTCTGCAGTGTATATACTACATAGTTGGTGAAGCCTATATTTGTACGTTGTGTTAGCAGAGACAACAGAGTAACCGGTTGAGAATTCATTTTTGGATCCATCAGTATAAATTAGCGTGTGGTCTGGAAGGGTTTTGACTATGTTTTCGAATTCTGTCTGATAATGTTTGAATTCGGAAGGGTTTTTCTTAAAATTCAACAAAGTTGTTATAATCTGGGGTTTAATCTTTTTCCAGGGTGGTACTTGTGTTTCTACAGTTTCTGGTTTCATTCTTTTCAGTGTTTCGGTAGCTTCATGATATCGGAGAGATAGAGGTAACGTGGCTGATCTTTTCTCAAGAAATTCGTTTCTATATTTAGGTTTGAAAATATAGTTGAAGGCAGGATTATTGGGATTCATAAATATTCTCGAGATGTAATTTACTGCAAGCATATGGCGTCTGAATAGTAGAGGAGGGATACCTGTTTCGGCACACAAACTCAGTACAGGGCTTGTACGAAATGCACCTGTAGAAATTCTAATGCCTGTATGGTGTACTGTGTCTAGACTGCATAGAGTTGTAGTTCTTGCTGATCCATAGATAAATGCTCCATAATCCAACTTAGAGCAGATCATCGCTTTGTAAACTTGAAGCATTGTACGGCGGTCTGCTCCCCACCTTGTTCCACTCAGTACTTTAAGTAAATTTATTTTATGTAAGCACCTTTCCTTCAGTTCTTTGATGTGTGGGGTCCAAGTTAAACGTTTATCGAGAATTAATCCGAGAAATCTACATGTTTGAACATAAGGGAGTAGTCTATTGTTGAGTTGTAGGTTGGGTAATTCAGTTGGATTTTTTTTACGTGAAAAAATGGAGACATTTTGTTTTCTGTGTTGAGAATTTCATACCTATTAGATTTGCAGTATGTGAGATTTTGTTTATGGCTTCTTGTAATTTTCTTATTATGGTTTGTAAATCATGACCACGACAAAATATTGCTAGGTCATCCACGAATTGGAAAATTGTAACTCCCCGCGGTAAACTTATGTTGAAACATGACACAGTTCTCCGTGATCTAATCCCTAACAGTTATAGAATATATTTTATGCCAATAAACAAATTTTGTGTATAGTTCCATTGCTCTAAACTATGGTACATACTACGTCCGCTGAAGCGAAACACATTTTACTCGCATGTGAAATTACATATAATCTCTCCTCCCATTCATACAATTCATACGAACTCAGTTATTATTTTTACGCGTAAAAGCAATGTGCCAAATGTTATAAATGGAACATACTAATTCCAGCTTATAGATTATAAAATAAAAATTTTCGGTTCAAATGAACTCACGCTAATTTTAGTTCATTTTTACTGTTTAAATCCTGAAAATAAATATATTTTATCAATAATCTGTGTAGAATTTTGTTATTCTAAAATAATCATTACGCCCAATACATGGAAAAAACGTTCCTTATTCACAACTTATATATTGCAGGCAATCTCCAACTTCTATTGGTCTGATTTTATTTTAATTACGAACATAACCTAAAGTTTTATTATTAAAAGCTACATTCTGAATTTAATTCACACCCACAAATGGATTGGTGAAAATGGCGAAAAATGTTTCACAAACATTACTGCTAATAACATACTAAACAGTGTATCCTTTCTTATTGCATTTATCATTCTTATCGTTAGAATTACGGTGAAAAAGTAATAGGAATTAATCATTGTTAAAGGTGATTTGATTGAAGCCAAGATAAAGATGGTAATTGAAAAAGAAGAACTTTTTTCCGAAAAAAATATATTGTGAAAAGAATTTAAGAATGCAATCTGGAGGGTTGACTTATAAAATCATGGCAACTTTGGGAATATTGGTAACCATATGTATTAATTTTTGGCTAAAACCAATTAAGTGAAAAGTTTACAGAAGAAGTCTAAGCTGAGTAATCGTAAATCTATTCTTTATTATTTGTCTTTTTAAAAAATAAAAATCAATCAAAAGGTAGAAAACTTATTTTGCTTCCTTTGATATACTTTATTCTAAACTTACTTATTAGTTTTGCGAAAGTTCATTTTAGAAAACATTTAAAAATGAAAAGACAGTTATTGAAAGAATTAAAATATCATTGATGAAAAATCTGAATTTTCGTTATTCTTATGATTCCAAAAAAATATATGAGCACCAAAAATATGGAAACTTGGTTTAAAGTTTAGTATATTTAATTTTATTAAGATTTAATACATCTAATATTTTTAAATTAATAAAAACTATGGATCATACTTAAAAAGGTAAATCCAATTATTGGTGAACCGACCATTTAAAAAATATATAAACCTAATGCTATAACTTTCATTCATTTTGAACTTTCTAAAAGGGATTTGTTTTTGTTTAAATAGAATGAGAGGCAAGGGAATTGTACAAGGAGACCAAATTGAACAATAAATATCTTATTTATTGTTCACGTAGGCTTCGACGGTCGTCAGAAGTATTTACCGTTTTTTCTTCAGGGTTGGACCGTGTCAAATTGGTGTTTCATCAAGAAGAAGCCATCACATGATGTGCGAAAGCTCGGCAAATAACACCAATTTGACACGGTCCAACCCGGAAGAAAAAACGGTAAATCTTATTTATTCTTAGTGTTGTGACAAAAATTACAAAAGAGAATATCAGCCAAATTTAATTTAAGAAATTGCACAAAAAGGACAATATTTAAAAATGAAATTAGATGATTGAGCGCCTAGTTCTGTCTCCAGAAGGGCATAATACTATACTCTGGAACATTAGTTTTTATTTTTAATAATTTGATGGGCTTTTAAGACTTTTTAGCAGTGTATCCCTATTTATACATGCATTAATAATATATGAGAAATAAGCTTAACCTACAAAGCTACTAGATATTGGAATCTTAATTGTTTCGGTGTTTTATTGAGAAACTTAGGAGAATCGGAAAGACTAAATACAAAAACAAAAAATGCAAGGAAATAGAATTAAAAAATCTTACTACCTCAGCCGGGACTCAAACCCGGGTCTCCTGCTTTCCATCATTTCCTCTACTCCCTGCACTTTCCGCGTCCAAACCCCCGAGTTAATATTTACTAAATATAAATATTTATTAATGTAGATATTAAGGAAGTCGTTTTGTTTATGCTTACGCAGCTCAAGCGAGACGGACTTAAATGACATTTAAGCTTAGCTGTTTAGCTTAACAACACTGAATGACACAAATTTCACTCTTGGTTGCCAAGGCATTACATTTTTGTATTTGAAGCTCACTCAAAGAGTAATAGCACAAAAGAGAAGCTCCCCTGACTGAATGATTGTTAAACCCTTAACACTAAACCACAATCTTCTCTGTAAAATAAAATAATCTCGTTGGTCGCGATGGCAGGGAGTAAGGTAGTAATGTAACTTCCCCCTCGAAGTATGAATTCACGACGAAGTATATAAATCCTTTTCTCATTCAGAGGGGTAACACTTAAAAATCCTTTTCTATAGCTGGCAGTGGAAGATAAGGTAAAGTTATTTTCCTGAACCAACTCGAGGGCTGATTTCTGGGTGTATTTTTTAGTATCATCAATCCCCTTTTAAATATTATATTTATTCATTTTTAGGAAATTTCTGTGGGGGGCTCTGTTTACATTCATATTTTTCTTGAAATATGTAGAAAGGTTCAATTAATAATGCATTGACTTATTCAAAAGAGGCATTTTATTGTGTTACAATTGAGGTATTTTTTGGGAGAATAAAATAAAAATTATATATTTGTTATTTTATGACAATACTTGAATAATATAATTTCCCCGCATTAGTATGTTTAATAATAAATGATTATATCCTGTTTGTCGAAACGAAGAGGTAACAGACAACTTTATCTACTCTATTTATTTTTATTAAAGCTCGCTCAGAAAATCGCTGCCTCATTAGCAGTGTTCTGAGCTGGTTGGAGGCTGCCCACCGAGTCGAATCCAAGTCGTTCAGTTAACCTGAGCGAATTACACGCTTTAATACGCAGGAGTTGCGTAGTATAAGTAGATTGCTTATTTTTCAGTAACGAATCGTTTATATAAGAGTAAGTCATAATAATTGGTATGGAGGGTGCCTGGGTAGCTCATTGGATCCGTTTGGGTCTCGTAATCTTGGCCGAGGGAAATCTTTAATCGATGAATGAAAGCATGTCTTGAACCATGGATGTTTAGAGGGAATGATTAAATAGAAGGCCAACACTAATTCAAAAAAATTATTTATAGTACAAAAAATTTACAACTGAGCTTTGCTTTACACTTGATGAGAAGAAGTGTAGGAGAAGTGAGAAAAACGCTTAACCACCTTAGTTAAATTCAATAATATCTTCTTAAAAAATAGGACTTCGCAAAAATGTTACAAAACATAATTGTTAGAAATTAACAATTTTTTCAACCGATTTCAATTAAATGAGACATTTTTTTAAAAGTTAATAATAGAAAGCCTAAATATGGAATGTTTTTGGTTTTACATTAAAAAAATAATAAGCCAAGCCCATCACTTGAAAATATATATTCTGCTTAATGTGCGTTTATGAAAAATATAATAAAATTACTTTTTTTAAATAATGAATTAACCAAGTCATTATTTAAAAAAACGAAATATAATAAAAAATAAAAGAGAGTCTAACTAATAGCTGACAATGTTAGCTCCTTCGGGTATAAGGCGATATATTTGTCTTATTTGGGGGTTTAGACTAGTAGTAAAGCGCGGGGATTAGAGTGAATTATCTGGCTAGCCTCGGTGATGCAATGGCCAGAATACTTGCCCGGAAAGCGGGAGATCCGGGTTCGAGTCCCGGCTGAGGTAGTAAGAATTTTTTATTCTATTCCCTTGCATTTATTATATAATAAAATTACATTTTACACACTCATAGACTTTATTTTATTTTTTTTTTTTTAAGGCAAATAATTACAAAGATATGAAGATTTGAAATTTACGCCCTCTATACGCCCTCACTCCCTTTACCCATCTTAGTCATTAGCAAACAAATCCATAGATTTCCAAGAATTCAAATTTCATTAGTTTTAAAAACGCCGACACTATAGCGAATACAGATAAATAAATAATTATNGTGGCCCAGCTGACATTCAAAATTCTTTTCTTAGTATCTTTCTTTAAGCATTAAAAAAATTATAGAATATAAATATTTTAGACTTAAAATAAACACATATTTTGTTTTACAAAAAAAAAAAAACAGTAATGTAGAGATTTTAAATTTTAGACTCAAAAATTACAAAAAGTAAAAGTTAGTAAAAGTCAGTCTCTCTTCATTCCTCACTGACAAAGGGTGAGAAATCCCTAAAAATTTTATTCTTTGTAATTTTTTAGTTTTTTTGTGATCAAGCCACTCTTTATTCCACCTGTCTTTGTTTAGTACATAGCGTAGCCATGAGTGTTTCATTTTCTTTATACATATTAAGTAAGTCATTTATATATGTGTGTGTGTGTGTGTATGTGTGCACATGTGTTTATAATGAAATGCATAAGCATATATCTATAAAAAAATTTCAAAAGTTATAGTGCCAACAGGAATAGCTTGATTTGCTGAAAGTTTTTCTAACTAATAATTATATAATGAAAAAATAAAACCACTTATCTCCAAAATATATGGATATTTTTTTTAATATTTTTTGTCACACTTAATAGTATGGCTGTAAATGATAAATTAAAATCATTATATAAAAACATAATTTTTATTATAGATACACACAAACACACACACACACACTATGGAGCTCTACTTGAAAGTAGCTTCATAGAATATAGGGAACTCCATAAATTAATCATATTGTCCATCTAATAAAAATATGGCGGAAGGATATTTAGAGAAATCATTTATTTTTAAGAATAACTTATTTATAAACATATTGTTGAATTACTATGGTAAAGTTAGTTTTAGAGTGCTTGGTTGAGTTACATTAAAACAAAATAAGAACTTTAAAAACTTTTGGAAATGTTTACTTCTATATTTTCACCGGTGATTTGCAAATTTAAATAAATTAAAGGATATTAGATAAGTTGGTTTTTCTTTAATTATAACTATTTATTTCATTCAACTCATAGCTTTGCCTAATAGGAATCTGTGAAAAAGAAAAAAAAATTAAAAAACCGCGTTTCACGGGTACCAATGAGCATAGCGTTGATTCCCGTGAATGGACTCCGGTCATATACCTGGCTGCATAGGATTGATCACAACACTCTTGTGAGAAGTAAAGTCCAGCGGGGTTCGATTTAAACGCGATATCGCGGGGTGCGAGGGAACGCGATTGGTGGGGGGCAGGCCATTCGAAGCGTCACCAGTGCCTTCTGTCGGAAGGAAAACTAATTACAAAGCGGCTTTGGATTACGTCACGCGATGTCAACGGCTTCCGCCTTCCCTCCCGTGAAATATGTCCGACTCTGACAGCGGGGGCCTCGACAGCGTTGCCTTTCGGGACACTTAAATACATTCAGGAACGCAGCACTCCCCATCAACACATTTGTGTAGCTTACAGTACTGCATTACGTCCGCTTCGCAATCGTCTCCTTAAGGAAATCCATGATATTCCCTGAAGAGAATTCTCTTAGCAATTCTTGACTGAGATGCCAATGATCTGGTCCGTTTCAATGACTTGAATGTCTGAATTCGTTTTAAACAGAAAAATGAAATTCGAAACTACAAGCAAGCGTTAGGTGCATTATATGTAACATTTTCCGAATAATTCAATGGAATAATTAATGTAAATAATTCCAGGGATCTGTCTTTTCAACTTCCCTTTGAAAGCATTACCCCGACCATTGTTATCAACCTTTGAAGTTTGCCGACAAACCCCCTCCCACCCTAATTCACCGGTAGTCTCTCAGTTTAGTTCAGCACTCTGAGATGTGACCATAAACCTTTTTAGGAGATCTATCCAGACATCACTATCGGTAAATATAAAGTTTTTATATATAACATTTACATTCACGACTCTTAACAATTGTTTCATATTTGGATTGTTTAGTTTAATCTGTAAATATTTTTCTGTCATAAAACATAATTCATCTCTGTCTGTTCATTACAGTCTATAATTCTCTAAGAGTTATAGTGTGTAATGCATATCAGCCCTGATGATGACTTACAAGGTAAGTCAAAACGTCGACAATAATAAAAAACTACCCAACAATTTTGGAGTATTTTATTTTTCTGATCCTGGCCGAAACCCTGACTTTCTCCATCATTATTCCTTATTATTAGTAAAACATCCCACTTGCAGGATTTCTCTTACCAAGTACTCGGGCTGTTTGGACAAGTTTTTAAATTTAATTAAAACGTTCAACACTCAGTTAAATTCATTTGTAGGGGGGTGAAAAGTGTAATTAGCAATGTTTAAATAACCCAGAAAGCTATGAAAAATAAACTAAAGCACAAGGAAGTCTGCGATGAAGGTACACCCTTTTATCCACGAAGCTTCGAAGTTGATGGACATACGTGGGACATATGCCATAAATTTTGAATATTGTATATACATAGTGACATTAAATAGGAATATAATATGTAATTTAAAATTAATTTTATAGTATCATTTAAATTTGATTACCTGTTTTAAAACAGTAATATTTTATCAATGCTCATTATATGTGTAAGTATGTTTGTGTAATAAAGAAGGACCAACGCGCAGGAGCTGTGTGATCTAAGCATATTTCCCATGCGTCAGTTATAAGATATATAAAAAATAATAAATGACGAAATTTAATATACAAGCTATATTCTGGTAAGAGAGAAAAACTATAGAAAAATGTCTTCCACTAACTGCACAAGACAGGCTGGGAAGGAAGAGTGGGGGAAGCGCCCATCCATCATAGCTAAATTCGTAAATTTCTTCCCTAACAAGCGTTTTTCGTAAGAATCGTATAGATAAAAAACATAAATATATTGCATTTATGCCTATTATATTTCTGTAAAGGTTTTGTACCTTTAATAACACTATACAATGTGTAATATAATACAAAAAAGACATTACAATTATAAATTTTCTCTCCCTCCGACTGCCTCTTCACATCATCAAATTACTACGTAAAATGATTAATTTAAAAGACTCGCAATCAAAAAATGAATAAAATAGTTTCCTAAATGAGGAAAATTATAGTTGTAGGCCAATACTGAAAATATAATTCCTAATATGAGCATAAAAAAGGCTCTTCGGAGCTGACGGGCCTTCAGGTCCAGAGTCCACGGCACGCCACGCCCCCCACCCTACAACCCCTCGCACTTAAACCACCCTCGCAACGCAACACCCCCCACCCGTCACCGGGCTCCACCTTGTTAGTTCGATCTACAAGACATTTATACTTTTGATGAAGACCGATCTGGGCACACGTTGCAGTACTCAGGAGTACCGCTAAGCCTTCCAACATCCAGCGTATACAATCTTTTCAATTTAAAACTCTAAGAATCCTTATTATGCGTCCGACTCTACCTTCCATAACGACTTAATATCCCGTATGTCCAAGACCTAATTTTCCTCCACCCGCTTCGCACTCTTCCTCATCAAGCTCCCATTTTACCATAATCCTTATGCCCAATCCCTGTGATCTAACTCCTATCCTTACAATCTTACCCAAAGATTAAAATGAAGATGAACAAAATTAATTTAGGAGTGAATTTAATGGGCGTCTTTTCCCTGCAGTGTCTTTTAAATTATTTATTTNTTCTATCTAATTTCTTGTTATTATTTATTTCTGTATAAACTATTAATTTATATTATTTTTTTCAAATGAAGACTATTATTATTATAGTATAAGATTACAATCCTTTCAATTATTTAGACCAACTGTTGGGCTGCTTCATATGCATTTTGCTCATATTAATAAATTAAAATGATTGCATGACTTTCAGTAAACAATATTTGGACGCTCTGGGCCAGGGATGTAATTCATAATTTATCTATAATTAAACAATTAGTGGTCCATTAGAGAGCCAACATATTTCAGTGCATTCAAACCAACTAAGGACTATAATTCAATACCTTTCATTAGTGTTTGGATAAAACCAGAAATCATATACTGGATATTATATGTCCGTCTTTTATATAAACCTTAGGAAATTGTTCTTTATTGTATATGTTGCTTAATTAACTATCAATAGTTTTTCGTTTAAGAATAAAAAGTCAAAATTTTAGAAACTAGGCAATATATATAGGAAACATAAATGGAATTTNATACATAACGATTATGCAACAAAAAAAAATTATAATTATTTTCATAAATCTGACAATGTAGAGGCTGTAACGATTTTTTCAAAAAGAAATCAAGCTATTTATGTAGTTACTATGACGCGACTTTTAAAAAATTTGAACGACCCAACGTTCAGGGAGCTAAATCTAAAGTATGAAAAATTTATATATACATCAGTATCATTATTCATTATTTCAGTAAACGTTCTTTTGTCTGTAATTTTTAAAATACTGCAACCAAATTCGGTATTTAATCTTCTTTCTGCAAACTGTTAATCGTTAATGGCTGAAGTCGAACGAGAGGAAATCGATTTAGAGGAAGATTTAAAATTTAAAATCATAACATTTCCCTCATTATTAGCATAAAAAGAGAATATGTATTGGACAAAATAGGTGTAAAATCAAAATTTATCATTGTGAATTTACGACTGTCACTATTATGGTTGTAACCCACTACTCCTTCCTCGTCGGTCGAACTACAACTTATTATTCATACCTCATTGTTCTCTTCTGCTTGTTACAGAGCATGGGATATCAGCTTGGATTGGACCGTTTTTTCTAAATCCATTTTGCTAATTTTTTTTTTTTTTTAATCTTCAAAATGCGCATATCGAGACTGAAAATATCTTGGCTTTCTTTACTCACAATGTTCAGCTTATAGGTGATATTCCACGTTCACGCACAGTTTACCGTATTAAGGTTGGACAGCAACCTCCAGAGTACCAGCGGTTCCTGAAGAGCCCTGGTACTTCTCTTAGGAAGAGGGCTTTTGTAAATTGTAAGTCCTCGGTAATTAAGCAACATCTTTATCTGGGGATCCAAGTTAAATTATATCCTCCTTTCAAGTTGGGGGAAGAACTGTGGAAAAGACATTTATCAGATTTAATGAAGTTCCAACTCGAAGACCAAGACACAATGTTTAAAAAGTTTAATTGCTGGCCCTTTAAAACTGTGTAAGCCAGGCGTCAAAGAACCTACATTACTTTATTTATTTTCAAAACCGTTCTGAATTATATATATTTTTTAAATACAGGCAATAATATTCTATGCAGTTTTTATTTAATTATGAATTACTTTAACAGTTTGTCGAAAAAAAAAATTAACGCATGGATTTTTGGCCATGTAAAGTATCGCGAAAAGATCTTTATTGGCATTATTAAATGATACATCGTTTTTCATTTTAAAGTTATCGTCGCCTTCTTTGTACCGCAGCAAAAAACATGAAACAAAACAAACTATATAATGTTCCTTCATCAGAAATATTAATAATATTAATAACCAACATTATTTTATGAACTTGAGCGAGATGCTTTATTTTATCACTCACCTTACAACAGTCAGTATGCATTGGGCCAAGACAATCTTGATCCATGACTTACTAAATAAACTGAACCACTCATTAAGGCGAAAATAACCTTAGGAAATTGTTCTTTATTGTATATGTTGCTTAATTAACTATCAATAGTTTTTCGTTTAAGAATAAAAAGTCAAAATTTTAGAAACTAGGNTCGTAGTTGGCTATTTTTCGCGTGCTGATGGCGAGCACTCTCGGCAGGAGTCCGCCATCTTTAAGTCGAATATAGACAGCCAATTATTATGGATTATATAGCAATATTGATTATATATCAATTTGGGAAAATAAATCTTTAAATTATAGGTTTATGGCTCTATTTAATTCAATTGTTCCAAATAAACAACTCCTCTCGTTTTATGTTTATTTCAGATAAATCAATTGTTAGATTTACTGGTTTCAATTTGTTCATTCTTTCAATTTGTCAACTCTTTGAAATTTATATTTGCAATGTTATTCATCTCATATAATTCTATTCAGGACATTAAACTGGAATATTATAAAAACCTCAGCCATTTGCTATAGGTTAAATCTGAACTATAAATTACTTGAATAACCCTTGACATCTAAGAAAGCTTGAAGTGCACATGTAATTTCAAATATATGTATACTGTTAAAAATTATTGCTAAAATAATTATATGCTGCACACTTCCATTCCTCATTTAATTTATGTTTTCCTTCCAATTCAACATTTTCAGTTGAATATTTTTCAATTACTGATGCACTATAATTCAAACTTTCTTTACTAACTCTTTAATAAATCCTTACCAGGCAGGGATTTATTGACATTTTAAATCATTACCACCAGTTTGGCTTTATTTTATTTATAACATTTAACAGTAAAGAAAGTCTGATTCTTTGGGGAAAAATATTTAACTTATATGTAAATATTCATTTAATATATATGAATACTAAATTAATAATTATCTCTTTACTAAATTTAAGTTAAGTATTCCTTACATTTTACTGCACTACAATTTAATTTCTTCATATATTCACCACACATTCACATTGCAAACAGATTTGCTTTAATTTACTTTTCTTTCAGCAAAGAACACTCCTTACTCTCTTATTTTTCTGCAGTGAGGAAACATTCGAGTAAGCTGCAGGATTCTAGCTTTACTGTTTCTTGTGACGTCATCAATTCATTCCTGATGCTTTCTAGTTTTGTTTGTTTTTTTGGGTAATTTTATTTCAGTGGTGATAATTCTAGTGAATTTTTAGTTGTATTTTCACTCAGTAGATTAGGTCAAATTTCTCAATACTTTGAAACTTCTTTTCAATGACTCCTGGATAAAGAATCAAAACTGGTTTTGTTTATTCCTTATTTTTCATACTCATATGTTCCCCGTGAGTTGTATTAGGTTTCCATTATTTCATAATAGTTTTCTGTCTTTCTTTCACGAATTTATCCACATGAAAATCCACACTTAACATCACTGACCACTCTTTTTTCTTCTTCTTTCTCTTCTTCACATTTGCCCACTTGACTACGATAGGAATGAAAATTAAATCTCTAATTCAGTCAGAAGACTGACACACTTGGGAGGCAAGATAATATGTCGTGTAAAGGTTGGTAAAAGGGTCATCACTCTTCAGATGAAGGCTGTTTATTTGAAGCCCGCTTTGAAAAATCCACTTAAGAGTACTCAACCTTTGAATATGTTTGGCACGAGCTAGACTCTCTCAAAGATGACTTGGGACAATAATTCCACGTATATTACCCTTACAAATTAGTGCGTTTTTCTTGTAAGTTCTAAAGAGTTTATACACGAAGCGTGTTATCGTTTTCACAATTTCAGTGAACCAAGACAGCTATGCTCATATTCAATTCAACCGTAGAGTGAGCCTTTTAGCAATAAAATAGACAAGTTATCATAAATATTAACACTATATTGTCGTGATAGCTCATTGTTATTACTAAAATTATGTCCTTTTGGTCAATAAGACCCTTTTCACAAGAACTTTACTCCAAGATATCAAATAGCCTAAATTATCAACTTCCCATGGAAGTGTCCCTTCATGAAATTGTTTGTGTCTCTTTGTCTTGGGAAGTCCCTTTGTCCTCATATCAGGATAGTCAAAGGACACTTTTCTATTTACTTTCCCAAAGATAAATTGTCTCCCTTCCCCTTCAGGGAAACCCCTTACGTCAGTATTCTGTCCTATAAGGGATGGTCCTGTTGGATCCCCAGTAGTCTCATTTTAACTCAGTCCCTCTTCGGGCTTCTTAGCTGATCACAACAACTGCGCAAAACTAATTTTAAATATTCTATAACTTTCTAACTCTAAATTTATTGTTCAACCACTCTTATTAGGTGTGCAGGCTAGCACTCAACACACCTTTTGTATTTTAAGTTGTTAAAATTACATTTCAATTATAGAATAATAACCAATCTACTAGTCTTCTGACTTATTATAAACCTTATTATTCTATAAAGAGGCCTTCACCTATTTTCCCTGGTGGCAGCGGACTCCTGTTTCCAGATTTTAACCTGTTGTATGACAATATATAGGTAAAGCGATTTAAAAAAATTAAGTATTTATCTTATGTTTTATTAAAATATTTAAAGCAGATTTATTCACACACACACACACACATGTATGTACGTATGTATATATATATATATAGATAGATAGATAGATAGAAGAAATAGGGTGATACATCTTCAGGAAGGAGGCCAAGAGGAAACAAACAAGAATTTATGCCAGGGCTTGGTTGTCCCATTGCTGTTATTTAATATCTGTTAGGTTTATTTTATTGTCTTTCTCTCGATATCTATCTAACCTATTACTCTGATTGATTGAGTTCTTCTGTGTACTTTCCACTTCCTGCAAAGGCTTAACTTAATACAGGAATTATTATCTATAGTTCATTATTACCCTACTATTATGGAGCTCTACTTGAAAGTAGCTTCATAGAATATAGGGAACTCCATAAATTAATCATATTGTCCATACTCATTGATTGATGAACTTATGAATAAGACATAAATGACCGATTCCATCATAAAAGCCAAAATACAATAAAAGGAGAAGAATGATCTCAGAAGTTGCCTCGAAGCCTTCCAAGAAAGGAAAGTTCTTTAAAATCTTCATTGATGTGCGTTTTTCTTTCATAAATTTTTTCACATTAATAATAAGAAAAATATTAACGATTATTCAAAAGGAGAGTTTTTTTGACCGTAGAACTTAGGAACAGGACGTCCTCTCTCATCTTCATGATAGCCCTGAAGATGGCTTACAATGTGAGCCAAAACGTTGGCAGATAATCTTAATAATACATAATAATAATACATTTTTTTAAATTTGTATTTTTTTTTTTTTGGATCTACCTTGACCGAACCCCAACTAAAATAATCTAATTAACAATTATTTTATTTGTACTTTCTCTAAGCCCGTCCACCCTGCCTGTTATTTGATTTCTGACAAAATAAATATCGTAAACGCTACACAAAAACATTACCATAAACCGTACTTTATTTCTTTAAAAAAAAAAATACTACTTATAAATGGCTTTTTAACATAATTTTTCCATAGTTTAAATAAATCTTGACATCAATCAACAATGAAAGTAATTCATCCATAAAAAAAAAGTTAAACACACGATTATAATAAATTCTTCAGGTTGATCAGACGATAGGAATCTATAAGGAAGTAATTTAAACTTCCCCACTCTACACTCCCACCCGTGAAATTTATTTCCACGATGTGTTCTAGTAACCCCCTTCCCACCAGGCTAGTTTCCAGGCGAACTTCTGCGGTAAAGTTATAAAATTTAAGGGATAATTATTAAAAGGGGTAATACGTATATAGATAGTATAAGGGGTTCCGGGATCAAAACTTGCAGTGCTCAGTTAGATTTATTCTTACTGTGCCCAGTTCGTAAGTTGCACTCCTATGAATACCCAACCCAAATTGGGTATAGTTCGACAATGAAGGGGATAAGAATCAGGTGACCAGAATGGTGGTGTCCGACCATATACTACATTGTGGCATGGGTCGTGAATAAATGCGATAAATAAATCGTACATACCTAACATGTATCTCTCGCTGGTCTTCTATGGCCAGTTCTTGGACTGTATATAAGTAGTACTATAGTTCATTAATACCAATATTTAGTAGCAGATATTGCATAGGTACAGTTTATTATCAATATAAACTTTGGTTTCATTATTTTAAATGAAAACGTATGATTACATTGATAATAAACTGAACCTACACAATAACGTTACTTTTAGAATTTACATTTCAAAATTTAAGTCCGTACGAGCAGAGTAACTGCGAAAATAAACAAAGGTTATCTCAACATGAAGTAGGCGAACAGAACGTACTGTAAACAAACAACCTGCTTTAGACACCTGTCTATTTGGATTGAAAATAAAGTTTGTGATGACCTCGTTCGATCAGCTGCCAGTTCGTTTTCATAACGCTGATTGGCGGATTAAGTTTTCAGCTCTTTATGAATATTTCTCAAAAGCTCATATATTCTTATCTAGATCGCATTATTTTTGACTAGAGATAACTTGGAGAACTAATAAACGCCAGGAAGGGTCAGAATCGTCAAAGGATAAGTTCTGTTCCGTAATGGTCATAAATGTTATTTAATCCTCATGAAATAAATTTGGTATTTTAATATTTACTCAGCTAATATAACTGCTCGAAATACACTGAAGTTAAATAAAATTTATTCTCATCTTTATTTAGACAGCAATAATGGAACATTAACTTATTAACTTGAAAGGTAAATAGAGGTCTAAAGGGTGTGCAAACAAACAAAAAAGGTCGTCTACATAATGCTGAATTGTGGGGGTTCATAAATACTTTACATGTATTTTCCTCTTCTGGTCATTTGTTTTGTTCTCGCCAGTGAAAGTTCATTGTAGTTAACGCTGACATTTTGTCTATATAGAAATAAATGGAAGCCATTTTGCTTAGGTGACTCCACTATCCACTTTAATTCGCAAATTTTATTGAGAAAAAGCCCAATACATATATGGATAAGGAACCTTTAATTATCAACGTATATAAGTGTATCTAAATACACAGTGAGAAATCAATTGTTAACTTTTTTTCTTTTTTTTTTTTTGTATCAAATGTCAATAGCAAATGATACAAATAGTTAACCTACGTTGAGGATTCTCCCCTCAGAAATAAATAATCTCTTTAAAGAAAAAAAAATCCGTTCCAGCTGCGTAATCTAAACAGATTTACCATATGCCGGAGACGACAATGAGCCTAAAATTTATGACCACGACGAAGCTTTGCTCTATAGTGAACGGGAAGAAAGTGAGAGAAGCACTCATTGGTCCTAGTTACATTTGTAAATTTCTTCCTAACAAACTATTTCCATAAACATTTTACACTAAATATATGTTAGAAAATTGGATTCCATAAAAATTATTACATTTTGCACTTATGTTCTAAAAACTATTTCATAGCCAAAATAACAAGATATTACGAATATAATGTTTGATGAATATTTAAGCCTCCCCCCCCCCTTCCTACCATCTCATTTCTCCTTCGACAATGATACAAAAATAAATTATTCAAAGGTTTTGGAGTGAAAGGCATAAATATTGATTTTGGTTTCTATATTTTAAAAATAAGGTGGCCCAGCTGACATTCAAAATTCTTTTCTTAGTATCTTTCTTTAAGCATTAAAAAAATTATAGAATATAAATATTTTAGACTTAAAATAAACACATATTTTGTTTTACAAAAAAAAAAAAACAGTAATGTAGAGATTTTAAATTTTAGACTCAAAAATTACNAATAATTTATATATATATATACACACAGAAAGAAGGTGATAGATAGATAGATAGATAGAGAGAGAGAGTGAGAGAGAGAGAGTGAGTGACAGAGAGAGAGAGAGAGAATGCCGTGCGAACAGTAGCTTTAATACTCACAGATTTTTGTCAGTTTAATATTCTGTATGATAAGAAGATTATATCAAGATGTGATTAGGAACTTGAGAATGGAGACCTGAAGTAAGTGATTATGATCTGCAAAGAGAATCGAGAAGAGAAGATATCTGGGATATTTTCGGATGTAGCGTACAGGAAATGTATCCAGGTGATGTAAGATGAATCGAGAGCTAAACGCCATCTAAAGTCTCCCCCAAATCTGCGGTGGCCATTAGCAGAGAAGGCGATGGCGAAGTGATTTGCATGTGAAGGAGAGAGAGCCAAGCGTAACGGCTCTGAAGCTAATCCTCTTGGATAAAAGGCTGACTGCGAACACGCATATCCAGAAGCCGTGCCCTACTCACTCTCAAAAGCCTAATTATTTGGCATCCATTAGGGTACTGGAAAAGAAGATGTGTGTTCGCTTCTACTTTGAACTCATAATATATGCGTACTGTTTTCATATATACTGACATTTGTATGGAACTAAAATCACCACATATGTTTTATATACATATCATACAACGTATTTTAATAAACTTTATCTTAAAAAAGTGTAACTGTTATGGTTAAGTAAATATTAACTTTACTAACACATGCGCAAGTATATATATGTCTGTGTTTGTAAAATTTAGAAAGTATCTTATTTTAATAGCCCCCAAAGTAGTATCGGTAAATATCTATCAATATTTTTAGAAAGTTGCGTCATGGTACCATTAAGAATTTTCTTGATTTCTCTTTTGAAGATCTGCTAAAAATATGGCGGAAGAGGTGTAATTACATAATTAGGTGAAAAATGTAATTTTCTAACATTAATATATTATATCAAAATAAAAAATAAAAATCTGACAGGCCTTCGGACTTATATAATACCGGGTATGTTAACCGAATTATTTAGACGTGAAACTAATTTTCAAATTTGTAATTTTGCAATACCTCTTTTGCAGCACAGTAATTTTCTATAATTAAATTGCACCTCCATTGTTATCTGTAAGAACCATAAATTTATAGTTCTACTGACGTATATAATTATGTTTATTCAAATATATTTCTTCCATGTTTGAAATATTTCTCCCGAGCTTTCGAACGTAACGTGATGGCTTCTTCAGGGCTGAAAGTAGAATGAATGCTTATTCTGCTTTCAACCCTGAAGAAGCCATCACATGATGTACGACAGCTGGATGAAAAGTAACTTTACTACACAGAAAAACTCGGAAGATGTTTTTTGAATATTCCTGGAGACCATGGAGGTCGACGTGTTCATAAACAATTATCTTTATGTTATTTATTGATATTTAATAGTACTATGAATTTTTTATTTTTTAAATGAATGTATTTAGAACAATTGATGCGAGAGAATGAAATAAAAAATCTATCTGTCTTAGCCAGGGCTCCCGGGAACCTGGATCTTCTGCTTACCAGGCAGGAATGCTAACCATTACACCACCGGGACGAGCTAGATAACTTATAAAATTCCCAGCTCACTAGCGAAAGTCAAAACCTCCGAGAAAGACGAATACATCCTCTTATGCTCGAAGGAGCTGTCATTGTCGAGCTATTTATCAACTCACATTATGTACTTTTTATTTTCATTTGTAGATGTTAATTAAGTTGTGGTATGTTATCCCACGTAAATTTTAAACAATTAATGTGAGGGAATAGAATAAAAATCTATCTGTTCCGGTCTGAAAAGCAGGAAATCCAGGTTCGCGCCCCGGCTGGGACAGAAAGATTTTCCTTATTCTATTCCCTCTAATTTTAAAATTTACGTGGGATAATAAACCACAACTAAATTAGTATTTATGCATGTATTTAGTTTTTTTTTTTTTTTTTTTAAAGAAAGAAGAGCCTGGCTTAATATAGTAACAGCGTGTTTATGTAAGTTTCCCCAAGAATAGCCGCTTGTTTAGTCTGAGGTTTATAGATTGCTCTATTTGTAGTCCAAGTAAGCGGTATAAATTGCAAGTCGACTTTCTCCCTCACGTCCCTGCAACTGCAATAGCACACACTCACGGCGACACGCTCATTTGGAATCGTGCACACACACAATTTAATTTATCACGTTGGTGGAAGCGGTGCACCAGCTGTAAATGAAAGCGTCCCCTCACCTCCCCACCTCTTCCCTCCCCACTCCCACCCCTCCCTCGTGTGAAGTGGAGGGGGGTTACAGTAATACTCTGTGATAAACGAGGCACTGCGGTCACCGGCCGGTCTGGCGCCAATGTCAGCTGTTCTTTCGCTCAGCCGGAGCGAGGAATGCTGCTACTCATATCGTACGGACGGCAACACACTAGAACTATAGTTAAGCATAACGCATATGCTGCCTAGGAAGGTATTCAAACATTCCCATCGAATTGTGTAGTCAAAAACAATTAGTCCATTAGGTAGAAGGAGTTTAACACTAAGCGCAAGGATAGGTCATGGGATCCGTTTAGGACTCCCAATTCTGGCGCTGCGGGTTCGAATCCCGTCCAGACCATGGATGTTTAGAATGGGGTTACAAATTATAGATAGCCCCTCCCAAGACCCTAAATGATTAAAAGGAAGTATAAACATTATTAAAAAAGAGTGAGAGAAATAAATGTCGTGAAAGGGGTCACTGATCACCTTTACTCTTGCGATTTCGTTTGTTATTTTTTAGTTCGTTGTAATCAAATTACAAAATTTATTTATGTATTTACCATTTCATCTTCCGGGTTGGACCGAGTCAAATTGTTCTTTTTTGCCGAGCTTCATGTGATGGCTTCTTCAGGGCTGAAAAGAGAATGAGAGTTGTAAAGAGAGATTTTTAAAAATCCAGATGGTATATATTTACCATGTTTTATACACCAGGTGGTGTATAATCCTGGCGCCGTCTTGTCCTTGGGCGAAGTCTGCCTTCCCATTGGTTGAAACTGTGTTCTGGTGGCTGGTCTCTGGAGTAGTCAGGTAGCTGGTCACTGATTGGTTGGATCCTCTTGTCAATTAGCGCTGGTTTCCAGTTTTTGCTCAATCTGTATCCGTCTTCTCTGTTGATATTTTTCGGAT
>KZ806904.1:849913-869698 GCA_000696205.2 Oncopeltus fasciatus | reverse complement strand
AGAGAGAGAGAGAGAGAGAGAGAGAGAGAGAGAGAGAGAGAGAGAGAGAGAGAGAGAGAAATGGATATGGAGAAGAAAAAGGTTGATAAGTTACCGGTGAGGAGGGGTTGTGTGCCTCCAAGGCTTCCTCACTCACCCCTAAATTCACCACCCCTCACCTTTTCTACCACACATGGGTCACAAGGATCTAATTATGACAGTTGATGGGAAGCGTCTCAGACGCCGCCGTTCTACAGCCGTATTTCCAGGCACCGTAGAGGATCGTTGCCGAAAAGCTAAAATACAGGGCCACTCAAAAATAGCTCTGGCTTCCACATCCCACGTACGTTCACTCCTATTGTCGGAACCCGTTCTTTTCCACGTATTCGCCATTCACCTTCTTTCATTTTCTTAAGAATACATTTTGTTTTTTCTCTTTCTATTTCATAATTCTTCCTTGAACTACCTCCTCATTTGAAGAATTCGTAACTAATCAGCTGATCTTATTTTTAAATATCCATATTTAACTTAAGCTTCTAACAATTCTTTATGTTTATTACTGGTTCGTGATTTTAAAAACAACAACTTAAATTTCTTTCCCATAAGTTATGCATATCATGAAAATTCTCAATTACTTTCAGCTACTTATGAGTCACTTTCGAGAGCTACAACAATCTTTGTTAATTAATTAATTATTAATACTGTTGCTTTCTTGTATACATAAAAGTAATTTTTTTGAAACTAAACTGGGGGACAAAAAAACCGGCGCACCTGGAATTTTACCTGAAAAATGCATATAAACATTTTTATAACAGGTCAAAGGTCACAATTTGCTCACCTTTATTTATTGTGATATATTCTGTTTGTTGTATACCAAGAATAAAGGGCAAAAAACACAACATGAGTGGGTAAAAAAATCTTTATTGAAAAAGAAAAGAAAAATGGTCACTTTTAGAAAAAAATAAACACACTCTAAACGAAAAATAACACTCTATTATTAAGAAATGTGAGTCATTAGTACCGAGTGTTGCCTCCCCTTGCTTGAATAACATCCCGGGTTCTTCTAGGCATACTGCGAATCAGGTTGGCTACACGATTTTGAGGTATCTGATCCCATTCACGTACCAGAGCCGTCCTTAGCTCTTGGAGGTCACTTGGTGGGTTCTGTTGTCGCCGAATGGACGTTCCAAGCTGGTCCCAAAGGTGTTCGATAGTTGAGGTCAGGGCTGCGAGCTGGCCACTCCAAAGTGCGGACGCTTACCTCATCCAGGTAGTCCCTTACAACATTATCATGCATAAAAAGGAAATTGGGTCCGATAAACGTGGCAAACGGTACCACATATTCCTCCAGAATATCAGTCACATACGTATTATTATGCATTAAGCGTTGGCCTTCGGAACACATAGAGGTCTGTCTTAGCCTCTAAACAAATTCCACCCCAAACCATCACCGAGCCCCCTCCAAACTGCACTCTTCCCCTAATGTTCTCTGTGTATATCGCTCGCCTAATCTTCTCCAAACTCGAACTCGGCCATCTGCACCGTACAGGTTAAACCTGGACTCGTCAGAAAAGAGAACAGAGGCCCAATCATCTTCTGTCCAGGCGGAATGTTCTCGACGAGGCGAGCTGTTCGGTGCGCTGCGGTGAGCAGAGGGCCGGATGTGGGGACTCTGGAGTGGATATCGAGCTCTGCAAGCCTCCTCCTTACTGTTCTCACGCTTACATTTGATTGAAAGCGATTTCTGAGGGCCTGGAGAGCAATGAAGCGATCATCAGCTGGGAGTGTCGCTCTTGGACGGCCTGATCCCGGCCTCCTGGCATAGCTACCAGTTTTGTGAAATCTCTGAACTGCCCGGCGAACTGTTGTTTCAGGCAGTCCATCTTTCAGTTTATGTCATTAATCCTAGAGAGGATTAAGACATTTGTTGTCAAAACATAAGGAATCGTACTCCCATTTGATCTGTCGTGCCAGTTATTATACAGCACACAAAGTAATTATTTAATCTTCATTTTTCAGGTAAAATTCCAGGTGCGCCGGTTTTTTTGTCCCCCAGTGTATATATTAAGAAATAAATAATCTAGCATAAATACTAAATACATATGTGTAATATGTAAGAGCCACACACCTCAGGGTGGCGAACTGATCTTTACAGAGCACATTCCCCCAACATACGGTTTTATAAGGGAGGGGGATGAACATTCAATTCATTCAGTCTCATATTTATTCCCTTCCCCATCCCATATTCTTTGCTCTTTATGTCAAATCATATATCTTATTCTTTTATTCTAAAATAAGTCTTGGGTGGAGATAAATTGAAATATTTTCAAAGCAAATTATTTTTACTTTAGTTTTATGAAGCCAAAATAGGTTATTTTAATTCGAAAATGGTTAGGACTACGCCCGTAAGTTTTAAATAATTATTTTATTTAAAGATTATTAATTAAATTCTAACAATATTTTACATTAAAAAAAACAACACTATTTAAGCATTACTAGATTTCCTGAAGGGTAATCAAGATGTTCACAATACAATGGTATGTCACGTAATGACGTGCCTTGGATATCAGCTTCTGCGTGATGTTTTTATATTGATTATATATTTACTATTTATGTGTTTTTATTTTAAGGACATTTTGACCTAAATTTATAACTTATTTCAAAGTTATATATCATCAAAAAATACAAAAGATAAACAATATTATTAAAATTGTTAGCATTTTTTGGTTTAAAAATATGTTTCTTTTATCTAATTATGATTGATATTTTCCAACCCTTTTCTCCACAATGGTATCAACGGTTAACTAACATTTAATATATATGTATATTTTTAGTAAATATCTTTGAAGTAATAATTTATTTATTAAAAGAGTTTTTAAAAATAAGATAAAGCGAAACAAACATCAAATAAATATAGATGGCAGTAAAAATCAGAATAATCCTCTGGTGGAAATTGGTTTGCCAGAAAGACTTCACTAAGAGCTTAGAATAAAAAGCTGTCTCTTGGAATTAATCACCCTTATTTTAGGTGGCGTACGTTCTTGGATTTCCTTTCACCCTTCCAAAGGGGTAGTGGGGGGGGAGTGGCGAGGGTGGATGGGGGATTACCACCAGAAGACTCGGACCTTCCCGAACCACTTCCCCCATCCTCAAGAGCCCAGATAAAGCCCCACAACCAAACACCTCCTCCCATCAGGCTTCCATTATTGCTGTCCAACCCTCTCCCCCGCCCTACCACCCTTAAATTCCCCCTCCCCGCCCCCTGCAACAACGACAATTTTTCCGGTCTTTTTATTCATTCGCCCGCAGCTCGGGGGCTTGTGAAATTTGTATGAGGAGTTTTATGATAATGAGGGTAGGAGCCTGAGCCCCTGACCGCTTATCTCGTAACTCACCCCTTTTTCCAAGTTCTCACATTAAAACGGTCGGTTTTATCTTGCCCGATAAGCTCGGAATTAAATACCGACCACTTTTGGGGGCTTCTATGCGTCCTCTCGTTCCCTCACGTTTTACTGTGTTTTTATAATGGTAGGGGACGGTTTAAAAAAAAAAAAAAATTAAAAATCAACTATATGTATTTTATGCACAAGTTCATCAACATACCAGGAATCGAAATTTTAAAAATGAATATCGTGATAAAACGAGAAATAACATATAGGAAAGGTACGATATTGCACTCTTTTTTAGTCTTAGTACAATTAAGGGCTTATTTTAGAAAATCAAGCTATTAACGTTAACACAATTTTTGAATATTTTTAACAGACCGTACCCGTCCAAAATTTTGTTACTGTGTGCATGTATATATTTCTGTAGGTTCTCTAGAATTTATCAGTTTTAAATATTAAATCTAAATTTAAAAGAAATAATCTTTTTTAGCCGGTTAACAGGTTTAAGGGGTTTAGAGATGGAAAGAAACATTCCAAATATCATTGTAATTATTATTTTTACGAAAAAGTCTATATAATGCAATTTGTTATATATATCATAACATTTACAAAAAAAAATCATGTTAGGAAAAATATTTTATTATAAAATGTATATTAGAGAGTTGGGTTGGCCACTGATTATAAATTATTAAAAATAATGAACTGAAATATATTAATTTAGGTCAAAAAATATTTGAAGGGGGTGGGGGGGGGTATAGGGGAAACAAAAATTTATTAGCGTAATATATTGTTTATAATTATTGTCCCTTTCCTTAGATACCCAACTGTTCTAAGTTAGGTTACAACAATTTTTTAAGTCCAAAAACTAATTTTGTTGTTGTGGGGGCATTGAAAAACTGACTGAGCGTCTGCTTAAACTGGGCAAACATCCGTTTGGATCACCTAAGTCTAGCGTTGAGGTTTCGAGTCTCGTACCTGACTACTAATAATATCCAAATCAGTGGCATGGGGGTTTGGAATACGGTGGTAACCTGTAGATAACCCTCTTTCCATGAGCCTTAGTTTTTGAATGGGGGGGATTTAAAAAAAATTACTATTTTATTATTATTGTGCTTTGACCGATTTGACATTAATTGGTCATATTCAGCAGGTCTTTAATATATTTCCACAGAATACACTAGATTCTAGAGCCTTATTTATTTATTTATTCTTTTTTTTTCAAAATTTTGCAAACAAGTTTTTGAAATTATTGCATTTGACAAGAAAATATATATTGAAATAAAGGGAGTACTGGTTTTAGATGCATTCAAGTTAAACTTTGGAACTAACTCATCTCACAAAGAATAATTTCAAACAAATGAACGGAATATAAAACATTTATTTTGTCATCTCATTGATCAATCAATTATATGCTACTTACGGTTCATCCACAAATATTGAACTCGACTTACAATCAATAATCCATGAATGTAATCAATCCTCAATGTAAAACGAAGGGATTTGTACTACAGAGTAAGACATTCTCAGCTAAAAGAAAAGGAGTATTTTTATATAAATAAATATACCTAAATCGTGTGCCAGTTATGGAACCAGTTTTAAACAACCCCACAAGAGTAGCAGATAATACTTAATTGGGGATATATTCTTTGGAAGGCATCTGGGTTATATTTAAAATCCCCATCTTGAATAAATTTCAGGTAATAGCAGATATTCAGGTAATAACAACAATAAAAAATGTCAATGTATGATTAATTTTATTTCATAAGTCTTAATTAAATTTAACACTTGTGTTTATTAAAAAAATGAGAAAATATTCCTTGATACCATTTCATTATTTTCAAAAATGATTTAATTTTTCACAATCCAACTTAAAATAAACTTAAATTATTGGTCAAAATTATCTTAAGTTACGAAATTGGTTGCGAAAAGAATGATACCCCCCTCCCTCTTGGCTAATTTCAGCCATCAACAAACTTTACTTTCAACAAACGGATTGCCAGAAACTTAAAAAATAAAGTAGGTTTCATTAATATTAAAAAAGCATATTCAAGGCTTTGTAAAGACCTATATTATTAATTATATAGTACTTTTTCTAGTTTCTTTTCTTAATTTATTTTAATCTACAGCAACTTTACTATAATTACATTTCAGTTATCTTGTTATGGTATCTACACGTATAGCCTTATTTCACATAGGTAAATTTGGTTATCTGCCGGAAGAGCATGTGAGGGAAGACGCGAGATGGCTCGGAATCCATATTCTATTAAACGTTAAACACTAAAATAATACACAGTTAATATTGTATATTGCGTACTGGATTAAGCCAATAGTTCAATGCATTGCACAGTTGTTTTTCTTTCTTTCTGTGCTTCTGTTTGTTATGGCTCAGAGTATTCCGGGTGTACTTTACGGAACATACAGCCCTAATTAGGAACCATTCTTCTTTAAATGTAAAAAAAAAACAAAAAACAGGTGGCTAGAATTATGTACTTAACACATGCCTTGTTTAGTGTGCCGCGGGTATAGAATAAATACAGCCTTAAAATGTATTACACCCCGGGGCCAATATGATCTGTCGCGGAACTGATTTATTTTATTTATTTTTATTATTATTTTTTTATTGCGTACAGACGCCTTAATCTTTTGAACATTCTCATACTAGTTCTATTTGTAAAATTTACATTCAAATAAAATGCTGCATGAATTCTGAGAGGAATGCTAATCTTTCTTTAGATAACTGTGAAGAATTTTATTTTAGCCTCTCTTAACAGATTGGGAAGGTAACAATCAAGAATAAATGAAGAAGACATGTTGTGAGATCTAAAATTAGAAGAGGCTCTTGTATAAACCAGTTTTTTAAACTGTCTGGTCTTTTATTTTTTTTCCTTTCTCAGAGTCGTTTCACAGAGAGTAATGTGTTTTTGCTTTCCTTCGAACTATATTTGAAACCCTTCTGTGAAAATCAAGGAAAAAGCGGTCAGTTATGCCCAGACTAAATAAATAATCGTTATTTTTAGTTCGATCTGTTCCATGTCCTTTGAAAAGTTAAATTGATAATAAACTAATCAACAATTATCTAATGAATCATTCTAAAAGTCAATTAAGTTAAAAAAATATTAGAAAATTTGTTTTACAAACCGTGTGAAATAGTTCCTTGAATAATATCTCCCAATTACATTTTTTTTCATACTATTCTACATTTAATTTAAGATGTATATAAATTTGATTAAATGACTAATTTTTCATTTTATTAAAAAAAACCGAAGGAAATAGTTAATGATTTCGCTTTTTGGGGAAAAAGGATAGTGAGAGTCGATCAACCCAGCAATTTCACTCTTAAATACCTTCCTTGATATGCACTTTCTGAAAAAAAAAAGGTTTTATTTCTGTAACTCAAACGTTTAAAATATGCTCTTTGCTCTTTATAGAAAAAAAAAAATTACCAAACACTAATTAAAGCAAAAATATTGAACATTATTGGCTTAATCTTCCAGTAAACCCCTATCGTTCTTATTAGATTCATTAAAAAAACCCAATCCGTTCAACAATTCGCAAAAAAGCTTAAATCTCGAATTTGCAGTCTATGCTGTCATAGACTATGGGTCAAAATTAAATATAATAATTAAGAACAAAAATAAATTGGAGCTATTTCATTTAAAGAAATAAATACACCTACTAATTACAGATAACAATCGAACTTACTGCTCTTACTAACTAGTAAATAAATAAATAGAAAAGATAAATTACTTATTACTTAATTAAGAAAAATTTACAAATAATTTAAATGTGCTTATTAACAAAGAAGCCTCAAAACAGCTTGCTACTTACCATTTCACCGTTATCTACACTGCAAAGGTCACGACCAGCCCGACGCTCGGAGGCACGTGATCTAACACTGACTGACAGTGACTCGAAGGCTGTTGGTGTGCTGCTTTTATTACTCCATAGAAAGTTATAGACGAGCCTAGACAGGTCTTTATGAATCAAAAACCTTCTTCTGGGTAAACTTTATTTCCTCTTTCAAGTGAGGAAGTATGTGGCCGCCTTCAATTGGCCCCTTCCCGTACAGTTCTAGTCCACTTTTTACCTCCTTCCTCAACTTTTACAATATTTTAAAGACAGAATCGGCGCCTTAGCTAATTAATTACTTTAAGTACGATACTTAAGGCATTTATAGCAAAATGTGGTAGATGAATGTTGAATATATGAAATATTCTTCAATTAAATTTCTCTCTAAATTCCTCTTATTCAAGGAAAAATAATAAATATTGAAGTTGAAGAAAATGTATAGGAAATGGTTAAAGTGTTCTTAAATAGAAAAATAAATTTGTGTACTAAATTATTTGCTTTTGTCGACGTTTCAGCCAGAATTACAGGACTTCTTCAAGGCATATGGATAATGAAGGTAGAGAGAGCCCGATTGGGCTCATTTAGAACTGCTTATTAGATTGTTAACTTACGCAGTCTTTCTCTCTCTCTCTCTCTCTCTCTCTCTCTCTCTCTCTCTCTCTGTATATTCTGGAAAAAGTCAAAATAAAAACTTAATATTATATTTAAAAATTGATCAAATCCTATCTTTTTTCTTAATTATGAATTTGACAGTCAACTAATATCCTGTTCATAAAATATATATAAAATTGTTAAAAAATCCCAATCCTCTAGTTAATAATAACAAAAAAATAAATGTTTCCTTTTTATCTGTGAGATTATTTATTTTATGTGATAAAATAAAGATTAATGTACTTTCAGTTTGGACAGCTTATTTGATTAGAATTTATTTTTCTTTTAGGCTATAGGTAGTTATGTTAATTGTCATAATCGATATAAACAAACAGATCTCATTAGGTAAAGCCTTACTTATCTTTAAAAGTAAAGACTATAGACATACATTTTCTGCAGGTATGACACCCTTTTTGCGAAGGAGTTTTAGTCTATTCACTGCGATAATTATCGTTATGAAAGTTTAAGATTGTCAAACCGCAAGAAAAGGAACCTATGCGGGTTTTGTATCAGAAGGAATGTCAGGGGTAATTTGCAGGGAGTCCGGCGAAGCATGCAACCCTAGGGAACTCCCACCTCTATACTTTTCCTAAAACATATTTCGTGATTGCAGGATCATCCCTTAATTTCGCATTGTCTTCGGAATTATGCAGCTTTTCCATCCATTACAAATACCAACAGTCTTTTCATTTTAGAAAGCGACTGAATTCTATAAATCAGCTGATTATCAGGATAAGACTAATGTATTAATATAACAAAAAGAAAATAAATTTAAAAAATAATTTTTATTAAAAAATAAGTACTAGGAGAAAGAAAAATATATAACTAACTAATGTGAAGATATTTGTAACCTCATATAATAATACCTCATTTGTATCTGAAGCTCTTGGGTTTGTTCATTCAGATTGTCTGTAGATAAGCCGGAGAAAGCATTTGTATGTTATTTGTATGCATCGGAAAAAACAAAAACTTATTACTTTAAATGAAGAGTTTTTTGACCGTACGGATTAATAGTAATTGTTTTTTGTTGGAGTTCGATCAAGGTAGATCAAAAAAATACAATTTAAAAAATATATTTTTAATACCACACCTTTTTATCATAAACCTTCATGATAGGTAGGTGTGGTGAATTAATTTTTCAATGTGGCTGTTTCATTTTCTTCCCCACAACATTTGATATCGCATTAATTTTAGTTATGTCACTTCCGTTTAATAATAATATAAATCATCTAATTTTTTTTATGTTTTTCATATGATATTGTATTTCAACAGTTCTGAAGATTGCTTACAACATACGCCGAAGTGTTAGGAGATGAATAAAAAAATACACATTTTTTTTTCAATTTTATTTTTTGGATCTATCTTGACCGAACCCCAACAAAAAAAAAATCTACTTATTACATTACATTTTTAACGTTTAAAATTAAAAATTTTCATAAAACACCTGCAATTCGTTATTGGCACAATTGACGAAAATAAATCATTCAACATTATCCAGTTGTTAACTCATTCAGCTTTAATCAAAACACTGAATCAACTAATTGCTGCAAAAATTATTCATATAATAGAAAGTACGAGTAAATTGTAATATATATTATAAATAATAAAACAAGAACATTGACTACACGTTATTTGTGTAGTAACAGGTCACAAATAATTATTAATTAGTAATGTGACCTGTTACTACACGGGTTTTTGCAATGGAAATGGAACAACGTATTTCTTAAAAAATCAATAAATTATTGACTGATTAATTTGCTGCCTCAAATAATCCTCTAAACCTAAACCTTTGAACATAAAACAAATTCTGCTTATAGGTTCTCCAAATTAAAAACAAAATAAGGCAGATAATAAAGTAAATTCAGCAAATATAAGCAGCAAGAAGGACATACATTTTATTTAAAAGTTTTAAATATAGAAAATATTAATTAAAGCCATAGAAAAACTACATAATACAATCACTGCTTCAGTTAGTAAAATTTTACATCATTAAAAAGTTAATTTATCATAAAAAAAAATAGTATGAAAGTCAGGGGGACTCACCACAAAAGATTTCTGGCACTTGACCTCAGCTAAATGCGGCAACCCGAAGATTTTCATCTCCTGAAGAGCACCCTTTAAAAGAAGCACAAGCACAATTTTGTACAGCATGTTCGGGGATTTTGGAATTTATGTCAATCGGACTCAGCATTGCTCTCCAAGAACCATCATGTCGGTGTAACTCTGATTCAGACCTGATATCGGGGGAAAGATGTATTTAAGTTATTCGCTTGACTGACACTGTAAGAATTTCATTTGTAAGATTTACCATAACAGGAGTAATGATAGGACCTAAGAGTGTAAATATAGTATTCTACAAATATTATTGTGAAGTAGGTAGTAGTAATTTAGAATCAGCCACTGAATAATTCTTAATTCATTTTAAAAAAAAATGATCCTCTTTGGTACTAGATGATAGTGGAATATAAAAATCGATTTTTTATAGACGAATTGTAACCTCCATGCACGATTTTTTCCCTGTATTGAAGTACCTTTCATTGGTATAGATTAACTTAAGTAGAAAGAATAGATTAGATTAAACTTCAGATGAAACGTATAAGAAGAAGAAACCAGTTAAGAAAAAAAGGTATTTCAATAGAGTCTGTTCATTTTTTTTTTTTTTTTTTTTTTTTTTTTTTTTTTTTTTACTTTTTACCTTTTATCAAAGACTATTTCAACTGTTTTATAAATTGTAATAATTTATTGTTATATCAAAAAATAAATGATTTGCCGTCTTAGGTAAAAATGACATTTAAGTTACTCTGAAAATTATTATTCAATAGCTTATTTTACAAAATCTTTAAATTAGATTGGAATAAACAATCTTGAGAATATTTGGCCCCATTTATTTTCTGTAAATTACTTTCTAACTCTAGTGATAATGTATTAATCACAAATATTACAATTGCAAAACCCGCCTGTTATCTTCTCGCAATATCGAATATGCAATGAATACAAAATAATGAAATAATAAAATCAAATAATATTAATTTGATCTATAAATGTAAAAAGTCGTGTATTCAAATAATTTTGAAATAGGTTTCATGTAAATAATAACAATGATATATTGTACCAAGTTACAGTTATTAGATTCCATTATGACAATAAAATATGACTTTTTCAAAGGAGAGGAGTGAAATAAGTTTATTTATTTCTTTGGTTTCTACTTTTTTTTTTAAATCACAATTAATGAAAATATGCTGTTAAAAGATACAACAAATAGTCTTCGACCAAGACAATGTCGGTTAAATATTGGTCAATAGGTAAAAATCGAGAAGTATAACTACCTTTAAGTTTACAGCTATTTAAAAATTTAAATTTCTATGAGTTTTTCTTAGTGTAGGGCTATGCCCTCAAAAATCTGGTAAAACCTAGGTACTGGTTCAACTTCGAATCTTGTGAATTTATTTGTATAAAAATTATGTACATTTTTTGTTTTTATTCTACTTCAACTAAAAGTACATTATCTACAATTCGAGTGTGAAAACCAAAAACTCTATTGCGAAAATAACAATTCAATATAGAATTTACAATATGATAATCTATAATTTTTCAAGTCGAAATATAGACCGTATAGGTTTTTAAATTGTATTGAATTTTTTTTTGATATTAACTCTTTATTAAAAAAAAAATTATCTGTACATTTTTACACTTACTTTTTTGATGGGGTACATGATAAGAGTCCTAGCTCGTCTATCCCGGGACGTAACCCGTCCTCAGAGAGGAGCCCAGGTTAAATTGTATTGAATTGAGGAAAATGTTTTGTTTTGTTGTAGTTTTAAAAAAAAAAAGCTCTGTTAGGATTTTGGAAAATATTTATAAGTATAGAATAAAGATGAATGAATATAGAAATAGATTGATAAGTATGGTGTCCATACTCATGAGTGAACATACGCTATAAATATTTATACAAAATAACAGAGGGAAATCGGCTGGGTGATAACATCAATCACTTCACCGAAAAATGCCTCATGAAAAAAACAGAAAAAAAAAACAAGCCATTAATCATAGATACCATTCTCTTACGCAAGCCATCAAATCCACCAGTAACTGGTCACCGAAGGTCTATGACTTTCAAACTGATTTGTTAGAGGTTCTCTGGACAATTAATTTTTTTTTTTCTGCCATCTTAAAATCATCTGAATATCGAAAATACGCTAGGTGAAATACGGTGAAAAATGATAAAATCTAACACGTAATAATCTTTCTTTGACTGAATATTTACGTATAACAGTTCCTGCTCAGATAATCTGAAGGTATACGCAATTGTGTATTTTTTGTAAATGTTAGCTTTAGGTGTTTCTAGAAAGAAAAAAAATTATCCTATTCAATAGACACATATAATGATTTTTTTTTTTTTTTTGCTGGGTTAGCCTCCCTTGCAACCACTAAGGGTCATTGGAGGGAGGGGCTATCTACAGGTTGCCACCCCATTCTAAACACCCATGGCTCAGGACAAGCTTCTATATTCTATATATTATAAATAAAAGATTGACCTGGGCGGGATTTGAACCCGCGGCGTCAGGATTGAGAGACCCGTACGGATCCCTTGAGCTACCCTGGCGCCCCAAATGATTCATTTCTACAGGTGAAAGTAAATATTTGAATTTAATTGAAATGTAATTTAACTCGTTGACTTGAAATTCCTAGGCTTCAACGTCCTCTTCTTCTAGGGAGCTTATTCTTAGCTCTAGCTCTTTTTAACTCTCTGGTTTTCTAGTTCTAGCTGATTTACCACAACTATAACTAGCTCTGTGGATTTCTAGCTATGATTCACCTATTGTACCATCAGCCATAAGATTGTAGCAGTCTAACTCACTATTGTTCAAGCTTTCTTGCCACCTTGTTTTAGCAACTTTATCTAACTTTATAGCTCTTTTGTAAGCACCCGCATATGATAATGCCTGCTGTTACTCTCAGTAGCAAGCATTATTGCTTTATTCCGACTTTAAAGTTCTTTTTATCTATCTCTAGCCTTCTTTCTCTTACTTTATAGCTCTTCCCCTCAAGCTCTCTCCCACGAATAAAAATTCTATCTATAAGCAATTATTATAGATTTTTTTAATTTAAAAAAATTGCTAAAACAATTTCGATTTAACTTCTTTAATGGCAACAAATCGCGTAGTGTTTTTGTAATGTATGATACATTGAATATTTCAAAATCCAAAATTATACTTTATACCAATTTTACGAAAAAAGCTCTTAAGGAAGATATTTATGAATATAACTGGGATGGCTGAGTGCTTTCCCCCACTCCTCCTTCTCTAAATGTATGGAGCCAGTATTAGCGATCTTCCCTTTTAAGATCATTAACCTGGCTTTATACTTTATAAACTATATTTTTACAACATATCAACAACTCTAACAACTTATAACATATATTTTCCCATCTAATCTCATTCATGCTTTATTTAATGATAAATGGAAAATCTGCTTAGTTAACTTTTTATATTCATAAAATAAATTATTTTTAGATACACATAAAAATTCAGAAGTGAAACATGTCTATTTGATTCGGAAATATATTAGTTAAAATAGATTAGTTAAAGCTCGAAAGGACTAATATATGAGATAATTAGGTTAAATAAATAACCTTTTACCTAGGTAACTAAAATTTAAATATGTATTCATTCAATTAATAAACAAACCTAGTCACTTTTTTACAGAAGAAAAATCGTCAACATTCACAATTTAAGACTGAGAGTTCCCAGGAGTACAGATAGGAAGGAAGACGACTCAATAAAACTACAATGTATTTTTACCGAATTACTTTTTTTTTAGTACATCTTGGAGATAAAGTATATTGAGGGCACTATCTTCCGGCTGATAAGGCAGGTAGGGTGAACAATAGATAAGAATTAACATCCGCTTTGGCTCTCGGGAATGCCCTGATCCTGGAAGACGGGTAGGAGGAATTATAGTCAACACTTCCTCCGCCATTTAGATAAGATCTGAGGAGGGGGGGAGGGTGTCTTCTAAATCAAGAAGGGCCTGGGAGTTAACTCCGTGGGGGTGGTGGTGGGGGGGGGGGCGATCCTGGCTCAGCTCTCGGGATTTATGTTGTGGCACAAGGGGGCTACTCCATTCGGTCATAGAAGTATCGTCTGACCTTTCCAACATGTCGCTTAAGATCAAATGCTCGATAGGAGATAGCGAAGAAGGTAATGGCGTCATACATTCTTCAGACAAATCTCTGATCCTACGTTATCCAGATTAAACTTGCCTTAGAGATAAATGATTTAATATCTATTGCATGGAAGTTGCGTAAACTTCTTTCAGTAATGTCGTAAATAATAATTAATTTCTTACTTAATCATACAAGTCGACAATGAGAAAATGTCGGCTTGCTCTAGGTTAAGAATTTAACAGCTTAAGAATTTCACATTTTTTATTTTTTTATTTACAGAATCTATACATAGAAATAATTAGTTATTAGTTTTTACTTATTATAATCTAATATGTTTGTAAGCAAAGAAAAATTTATTATATAAAATTATTTTCCATCATTATATTATTTCAGTGATTATATATTTTCAGACTAATTGTAAGTATTATTTTTTGTATATTATACACTGTTATGTTTGTAAGAAAAATGTCAAAAACGAAATTCTTGAGTTTTTATTATGTGAAGATCTTTTCCTTCTCATCTGATTTCAGTCATTACATATTTAGACAAATGAAGAATAAAGATCATATTCAACTTTTCATTTCTGCATTTTGATGAGAGAGATTGACATTCAATCCTACTAATTTATTTAATAAATATCCTAGTCAATATTCATTATAAATTTATGGCAAAACATTACAGGAAAACTACGCTTTACGGCTATAATGATCTATCTGTAATAATTTTTTGGGGGGAGCCGTGATAATGATAATGCTATTTCCCTACATAAAAAAATTCTTCAATTTTAAATTTAAGTCTTACACTTAACTATCTCCCTTCCTCGTTGGATTCCACATACCCCAAAAAGCCAGACAAAGTATATCCCTTATGGGTTTATGGGTGAATCGATGATGTCATTGATATATTTAATAATTTATTGGATTCTCTTAATAGTGCTGTTGGAGAATATGTCTATCTCGGCTAGGATCTTGATTATTGTACTCGGTGAGCAATTGCTGAATTTGATGTGAGCAAAGATGATTAAATAAATTTTGAATTGGTAAGCTGCCTTGAAAGATAGGCGGGATTTCTCAAAACCTCTTTAGGACCTGGTCAGCGCAGATCACTTTGCACTGATCAAATCCTAGGGATTGGTAGGGATAGGATTATTTGCCGTGAAAATACTCAATGTACAGCCAGAATCCTTCATATTGCAGTAAAGGAGCTCGTAGCAGGTCCTACAAATGCTCGGTGGTCTTCAACATTCAGTGCTGCAGATCGTCGAACCCTACCAGATACGTATACTAAATCTAAAATGGTAGTGACAATTTTGTATTTAAGGCCTACGATATATTGTCAGTACATTGAACGTAAATTATATATTGGCAAAATCGGCGAGATTGAGATCAATGCGATCAATTAGTGCGGCCTTCATGCAAACAATTTAGGACATGCTTATCCTTGAGTACGAAATCAAACGATTTATGTATCTCTGCTGTGCGAATATTCAATCTACTGTTAAAAGATATATTTACAATGAGAGATTAATTTATGTCTGAAATCATGCTCTTGCAAAGCAATCTCAGAAATGTACCAGAAAAAAAAAATAAAAAAAAAATAAATGAATTTGCCAAACAATATAGTGTCGATGCCCAATTGAATTTCTTTAAACTTCTCTCTGTTATTAATTTATGCCTTCCATAAATTTATAGGAAAATCGCTCACATTATGATAACATTTTAATATACAATTGTAAAATATAAAATAAAATCCTATTTACTACAGTATTCTTTGATTAACTTGTGATTAAAAATTTTTATCTTTTAAAAATTAAAAATCTCACCCATCAGGTTATACTTGATTTGAAAAATTATCATGTTTATATTATTATATAGATCATATTTAAAGAAACTCCAAGGCAAATCCTAATTACTCCCTGTATCTTTCGCAGCCCCTAACATTGTCTCTAATCCACTACAAATCATGATACATCCTTTTTGTCCAGGTCATGCAAACCCCGTATTAGTTCCGAACATTCCTTCCGCCTTAATCTATTGTAACAATAACAAACCTCGAGAACTGTCAGCTTACCAAAAAAACCTGATCATCTTCAAATGAACACACACACACACACACACACACACACACACACACACACACACACACACACACACACACACACACACACACACACACACACACACACACACACACACACACACACACACACACACACACACACACACACACACACACACACACACACACACACACACACACACACACACACACACACACACACACACACACACACACACACACACACACACACACACACACACACACACACACACACACACACACACACACACACACACACACACACACACACACACACACACACACACACACACACACACACACACACACACACACACACANACACACACACACACACACACACACACACACACACACACACACACACACACACACACACACACACACACACACTCACACACTCACACACACACTCTCACACTCACACACACACACACTCTCACACTCACACACACACACACTCACACACACACACACACACACACACACACACACATACACAAGGTAGTAGCTAACTTTACTTCCTTGATATACTTGCTGTTTTTTATATTAATTATTTATTTACTCTCCGAAATCGGCTTTGCAGTAAAATTTTGTTGACTGAATCTATAATTGTGTGAGCATAACGATAATTTTGTTATAGGAATAGGTTTCAACAGATGTCCCGCTGGAAGTCAATGATTGAAAAGGAATGAATAAATTGCTTGGTCAATCTCGGTTTTCCAACAACATTAATCATTGACCTTGACACAAACGATAGCTGGCTCTAAGACGGTGCACTGTCATCTAATTGAATGTTCGTTCTCGTAATGGACATCGGTGGAGACTTATTTATTCCTAATGCATTTACTGATGTATTAACTGTCCTCTCCATGTTGGAATTAAAATATTACTTCATCTTGATAAAAGACAAGACAATAGAGCAATGTATTTGAAACTTTCTTTCTGTTTACTTACTACTAGTTTAATTTTAATAAACAACTGAACTAAATTTCATATAAGAAGAAAATGTAAAAATTAATAAATAATAATGAAAAATTCTGGAGTGACTGCTACTCTACATAACCAGTGGAATTCATCAAAAGATAATGTGAAATATGATACACTAATTTAAAAAAAAGAAAAATTTATATCTCATGGAATTTATACCTAAGAAGGATAAAAAAATAATATTTACTAAAATATTGTACTATAGCGATAATTTAATTTTATTTAATTTGGTAAAATTGTTTTACGCTCAAATTTGAAATATATGTTTTGACCCATAGTTATCAGAACGCTAAGCCAATTGAAGATCTAACTTCCAATGACAAACCCTTATTTCAAATTTTAATTTCTGAAATTCATGCCATAAAAGTTTATTATAATGGTAATAATAATAAAGATGCTGAATTGTTTACACGCACACTTATATACACACGCAGATACATTTATCTAAAATACAGCGGTCGAGAAAATTTATATTTTCTGCATACTTTCTTTGCTCGAGAGATCTAGGGAAAGATGAATTATGAGTTACTAGGCAAATGAAATGACTCCCTGATTTTTTTAATGATCCCAGGCAAAAATCTTAGTTTTTCTTAGAGATTTTGGCGAATTTTCATTCAAATTAAGACAGAAATTTTAGCAAATAAAGTAAAACTATCGTTAAATATGGATAAATGCTTCATTTATACGTACTATATACACTTAAGAAAGTGTTTTTTTAGCAGAAATTTGATGACACCATCAATAAAGTATATATAAATACGCTGTTGTATTCGTAAAACAGCAATTTAATAAATACACATTGATTAATAATATTAGCAAAACGACCGTTTTGCAGGAGATGTCAATCTAAAACAAATACCCCTAGTTTCATTCAAGGTGGATTTAAATAAGATTAAATGAAGAAATTTAATTTACAAGCAGAAAACTTCAATGTTTGTAAAAGTAAAAGGCGAAAGATTTATTCGTTTTGAAGAGAGACCAGAGATGCTTTGTAAAAGTTGCAACTAAAGTTGACTCTCAACGGGTGGGAAACCACTCAATTTTCTAAGTTACATTCCTAAAAACATTTAGAAGATAAAGATAATCGTTAGAAAATGAAATACAAATAAAATGGAATATATAATGATTTTAAATTTTGGTTTCCCTCTAACCTCCCTCCTCCATTCCACCTCTTCCAAATTCAATAAAAATGAATTATTTAAAGTATTTGAATTGAAATGCCTAATTATCGTATTTGATTATGTATTGTTAAATACCGTATTTGATTATATATTTAAAAATTAGAAGTTTTTTTAGAAAAACAAATTTAGAAGTATCAATCGAAATAACATTTTACGTATCATTCTTAAATGCGTTATGTAGAAAAATACAATTGAATATTAATATTTAAATGGTTGAAGGCTCGTTGGCCGTCGAGTAATATGTTGGAGAAATTAGTCATTAGTTATTTTATAAAATAATTGCAAAACAATTTTGGAGTATTTTATTTTTCTGATCCTGGTCGAAACCCTGACTAATTTTTCCAGCATAAATAATTATTAAGTATTATATTCTACACCAATTTTTTCTTCCTTTTTTTTTATAATGCAAATAATAACAAATAATATATAACGATTTTAAATTTTGTCCTCCTGTACCCTCCTTTTCTGATTCTAGCCATTTACGAAACAATCCAACGCATTGCTAAAACAAGATTAAATACAATTATAATATAATTTATAAATTGCGTATGCAAAAGCATGGACAGACAAATATTGGTATATAACTTTTAGATAATATTTAGCATCTTGAATATTGGATCGGTGAAGATGCGTAAAATTTTTCAATGGTCGCGTCATGGTACCTACGTAAATAGCTTGATTTTTCTAAATGAATTAAAAATTTATTTATTTATTTCTAAATAAAAAAAAGATTGTAAATTAATCAGAAGTGATAAAATTTAGTATCCCTAATGGAAATTGGTTATTGAAGGAAAAAGTTTAGTTGGGCCAAATTAATTTGGTAAATATAAATTTTTCTAAAACATATAGGTGTCCAATCAATGTGAATTAGAGAAATTAGTTTCCAGAAAATATAAATTTATTGAAAGGGACTTCAATTTATAAATACTAAAATATAATTTTTTTTAAATACAGTTCAGGATTCCTAAATGAACTTTGAAATTAATTAATTTCACATGGCATTTTCAGAGTGTTTGTGAGTTTAAAATAATTAGAAAGAGTTATGCAACCGCTTCGGAAAACTTTTTATTAGCTGAGTTTCCCGTGGGGAAACTTGATCTCACGATAAAACACAAATATGCTTGACTTGAAATAAAACTTCAAAATTTAAGTGTAAATAGTTTTGAAGCTGACTGATAAGAGTTTTATCGCATTGAATTTTTCAATAATATAAACATTTTTTATTTTTTAAATTTGGTAATTGAAATTAAATAATCCCTGTGAAGGGGAAATTGAATCTTCAATTTCCAATTCATGTCATTCTCTCCTCTTTATGCCGTAATTAATGCAAAACTGTATTAATATTTATATAATATTCAATTTGAATATCATGAGTAAATATTTATGTTCTCCTTTTATACAGTAATCCAGTAAATAAATAAATTTAATACAGTAAATAAATAAATAAATAAATAAATATATATATATATATTTATATATATAA
>KZ806904.1:786184-811280 GCA_000696205.2 Oncopeltus fasciatus | reverse complement strand
AGTCTAATATATTCATATATTATTGGATTTAATTATATTTATGGCGTGGGAAAAGGAGTAAATGTATACTGGTAATGGTTTCAATGAACTATGGTAAATGGCACTGGTTTCAAAAACACTCTTCAGTGAAAGGAAATGAGGGTAAGTAGGATACATTTACGAATTACAAATAAATAAATTATGTATTCAAGGGGGAACGAAGAGCGTTTCTTTGCTTATAATAATTGTGACGTTCGGCGATTAAAAATTATATGATTTGTCAGTTCCATGTCGCTGAAAATTTGTGAATATATATGGTCTGACATCCGTGATAGTTAAAATATTAATTAATTAAATTAATCTAACGGCTTTAATCTATTTGTGGTGAGAACTATTTTTTAAGGACAATAATATAAGATGCCTGCTGTTTGGATATTCATACATGTCAGGCAGTCTTGATTTTGGCAAAATAGTGATGAGTTTTGAGAGAAATTATGAGTTATAATATCTTTTTACAAAATACACGAAATTATTTGTGTTAGATAATAGTTTGTAGCTCCAAACTTGTAGAAAATTTTCTAACGTCTAGACCTTTTTTTTTAGTTACGTCTGTTATACTGTGGTGAAACGTTGTGTGTCGGTGAGCAGTATTTAGCATTTCGTTACGGAAGTGTACAGAACTACATAGTGTGTATGAACTGAAACGTTTCCTTAGAGCTACTTCTGCTCCTACACAGTGCAAAANGTATTCTTAATACAATTTTAAATATAATTTGTCTTTAATAAATACTATAAATAAAATAAATTAAGAGATTGTTGCATTATTCTTCGTTAAAATAAATGACACTGTAGGCATAAGAATCATTTAAAATCAAACATATGTGCGTGTGTGTGGGTGTTTCTATGTAAGAATAATTGAAAACCTTAAAGAAAGACCCTACCAGTTCGATTTTTGAACATTTAATTTTATATAAGTATATTTTGTTTTCCTATTATTCAATCGTTCACGATATTCTATGTACTATGAAATTTTATTGTTTCTACTAGCCCTCTTCAGAACTCTTCTATCAAAGGAAATATGAGATTTTACATTGGAATTGTCTTGATTTATTCGATATCTTCGTAACAATTTGATTCAACTCAAATAATTAAACTATTAATTATATATCATTAAATGATCAAAAGTATTAAATATTAATTATTATTAAATGATAAAAGATCTATTTAAAAATAATTACTACATTTAATTTATCAATATGATTTTCTAATAAATAAATAGAACAAATGTCACCTATATTTAATTCTTGGATTACTAATCAATAAGAAATAATATACGACTGCCAAATGCTGAATGTCTAAGCGTCAAATCTTATTAGCATTCATTTAATTTTCACTACGACATGAAGATTATATATAAGGGTTTTCGAAATGAAAATTAAACTTTTTAGAATTGAAGACAATTTGCATATTTTACAGACATATTGGAACGGTAATTTACATTATCTTAAATTGACGGTTAATTAGGATTTAAACCCCCTTTAAGATGCATTATTGTCTATATATTTCGATTTTACAATTACAACAATTATTTTTTAAAGAAAAAAAAAACATTCGTTCTATAAGTTCAAAACGGTTCATAGAACTTCCCTTAACAAAAGATCCTTGTGCGAACACAGCGCTCCTTGCGGCAATCTCAGGCCAGAGAATGGAAACAGTTTCAGTCCCCCCCACTCGCTTGCCAATGTCAATGCCACTTCCCACAAATAGCGCTGCAATTGCCGACATGGCACAATACCGTGGCACTTGCCTGACCAGGCTCCTTCAGGTAGGCTGGGCCTCGCCATTTTGAGAGGATTTCCTTCGATAACATGAAGCCGTCGCACTACTTTTTCAAAATGCCTCCGGTTCATCGTCAATCAAGCCCACAGATATCTTTTCCAGTGTACACTCCGTGTATAGAAGAGTCCGCCATTTTAAATGAAGTCATTTACTTTTTGTTGACAAACCTTTATATTAGTTATATTTGAAATAGGATCAGAAAAGAGGAAGGGAGGGTTGTAAACAGTTTATCCTATTCTAAATAACATATTTAGAAAAAAAAAGATTTATGCTACATAAAAAATTAGGGAAATAAAAAATCAAGTAAAATATTTAAGAACAACACAGGACTTAGAGTGGCATCATATTTTTAAGAATTAAAGACATCAAATTCGACATATGAGATTCTTATATCGCATCCTGGGAATAGTCTGCTATTATTCAATTGGTGGAGTTTCATATGCTGGGGCTTTTAGGAAAGACATATTTAATATGTTCGTTTCATTGGTTCATGCTGCGCACAAAATACAAACACTATAATGCAAGATATGAAATGTCCTATAAAATATAATAATAGACATCATATGTCCTATACAGTGTAGACAGACACAAAGTGTCCAATAAAATTTAATGCTATCTATTAAATGTCCTATCAAATGTAATACTAGAAATCCATATCTAGCATTAAATTTCATATTTAGTATTAAATTTTATAGGAATCTAATAATGTAATACTAGAACTCCATTAAAATGTCATACTAGCCATGAAGTGTCCTATAAAATTTAATACTAAATATGAAATGTCCTGTAATATTTATACTAGATATGAATTATCCAATACAATGCAATACTTGATATGAATTGCCCTGTAAAATGTAAAACTAGATACAATAAAAATTTTTTCTAGGACTTATATCAATTACATACTTCGTTAGATAAATAAGACTACACTAGTTATTCACGCATATTGTATTCATCTTGAATAATAAATCTATTTAGAATCTGTGTAGTTTGTGCTATTCCGTGCGCTATTCCCGTGTGACAGAATCATATTAAATTTAATTATTTACAGTTATGGACATCTTATAAACATTAGCTTTACATTAATATACAGCAAATATCTTGTACTGTGGTTTTATAATTATTGTTATATATTATTTTAATATCTTTCTTTTAATGCAAATTATATTTATGATAGTAAAATATCGAAATATATTTATTTAAAATAATCATCTTTAAAACCTATAAAAATTATTCTATTGTTAACAGTCTACTTAACTAATTATCTATAAATCCTAGTAGAACTCAATTATATTCCATATAATATATACTTGGGAGCCCCCTAAGCTTCATCCTTTCTGCCCAATCAGAAATTAATTGCCACTTGAAGATCGAGATATTGGAATTTTAAATGATTTGCTCACCAGATATATTTTCTCTTGGAATCCATTTTACAGAATATGTTGATCAATCCATTTCAGAAATTGCAAATTAATAATGAATATTCTTTTTAAATTTCATTTTCAATTAATGAGTGAGTGGTTGTGGTAGAGGAGGAGATATCTACAGATCGCAACCCTATTCTAAGCCCGCCGTTTAGAATTGACATGTCAAAACAGATCCTTTTTTATAAACCAGCGAATTTAAAAACATACGCTTAAATTTATATCTACTTTATATTAATTAGATATTTATTTCAACGCGAATTAATATTATTACATTAATAAGAACACCCAATGGCTTCAGTAATCTCATACCTCAACTGAAAGTCGTCTGTTCACAATAGGAGGGATAAAAGGATTTAATTGAGAAGGTTGTGAAAAAAATTTCTATTTTCTATGTTTTGTTAACAAGGGAATTTTACACGCACGCACGCGCACGCGCACACGCACACACACACACAAACAAATGACCGAGAGATAGAGAGAGAGAGANCTGCACCTAAGAGATATATCCGCTATAATATATTATTTTGTACATCTTAATCACATGGCTTTCACATTCCTTTCGAATTTTACCTTTTAAGCAATAGGTTTAGTTCCCTTTAAATGACTAAACAAAAGTCTGGTAGGAGCTGAGCGATCAGAGAAGGCTTTTCATATTCCATAGTTGACTAGTTTGATGATGCAAGCCAACCATAGCATCGGCCATTGAAGGTAAGATGGCTAGCTATAGCTGGTTCTTGATTGACTGAAAGTGAGGAATTCAACGTTCCCCAAAAAAAGTTGTGAAGAAGTCAAGATGTTAGCAGATTCTGTATAAGCGTTGGATGCAAAGTGAGATAAGTTTCTTTAGATAATTTGCTCTTGGTGGGAACTGTATTATTATTGACTGAATGAAGTAAATAATCAGATATATGGGGAAGAGAGATAGTTATAGTTTAAAACATACTATACTTTTTCAAGGTAAAAAGTATTACCTATAACGATATTGTATGTTAGGTAGGCTTGACCTATTAATTTAAGTGATACTAATTAATCAATATGAAATGTAAAAATTGGTAAGTAGAGCCACTACAAAAATGTCGGACTCCACTAATAGCAATTTTGGCATTTAAACAATTGGTATGGGTAACAATGCCCATGTATATTTGTAACAAGTCTTGTATGCTTAGTTAACACAGATGAATGACGGCGACTGAGATGATGGAGTATATACATATATGTATTTATATATGCGCTTTAGCATCACCAATTTTAAGTGAATTGTTAGGCATATATTAAACAATATATGACCAACACCTTTCTCGCCTACCCCCAATTCTTCATCACCTACCCTCACATTCGGCTCAATCTCCCCCCCCCCCCTACGAAATTTAAAAGTCGGCAGGGAAAACAGTTTACCGCAGTTGACGTGGGTCCCAGAGGAAGTGGCCACTAAGACAAGCCTACACTAAATGACGGGTCTTTATTATTCAGTCAGTCAGTGGGGTGGCGGTTGGGGGGTTGGGCTTTACTACTGCCCTATAAGGACGCCGGGGGCAGAGAGTGGTTTTTTCGCCTCGAAAAGCCGGGAGGAAAACTTTCCAGAAGAGCTATAGAAAGACCGTTTCGCCATTCATTAAATCTGCATCAGAGGGCCAAGGGCTGGGTGTTAACACGCTAACTTTTAATTTGTTCGTTCCCCTCCACTTTCGCCCTACCAACTACGTCTCTTTCCCCCACATTCACTTTACAACTCTCTTCCTCTCTCTCTCTCTCTCTCACTTCTTCTCAATCTGCACATCTCTTCATCTCTTTCTTATACTAGATATCCCGTAAAGAAATCAAGCAATTGTGTTATCCATGGATGTTACTTTTGCAATGTCACTAGATTTTGACCAATCCGTTTAAAAACACACACACACACACACACACACACACACANCTTTTTGCGTGTTAATTACACTCATTCTTCCTCCTTTTCTTAATATTTATTTACACACACACACACACACATATAAATATTTTATTTGGTTGTGGTTTTTTATTCCACGTAAATTTTAAACAATTAATGAGAGGGAATAAAATAAAAAAATCTATCTGTCCCAGCCAGGAATCGAACCTGGATCTCCTGCTATCCGGGCCGGTGCATTTACCAGTTATGCTACCAGGACCTGTGTCCTTGTTGTTCGTAATTGTTTAAAAACACACACACACACACACACACACACACACACACACACACACACACACACACACACACACACACACACACACACACACACACATATATATTTGACAGATTTAATATCCGAAATTAAAAAAACAAAAAAAACAAGTCAAACTTAGATTTAAACTTCTTTATGTAAATCAATTGATATGTTTGTAAATAACTAAAATATCATCGGGAGATGGAGTTTAAAAAAAAAAACACATTGAAATATCATCTTTACTCTTAGAGTTAAGAAAATGTAGGCAATAGTAGTTTTAAAACTTTATTTTTAAACATTTATCTCTTAAACATTTATCTTTACTATTACTAATGCTACTTAAAAAATATTAATTTAACTTCAGCGGTTGTTAATGTAACTCTACGTTGATAATTAGATTTTCAATTGAATAAATTCAGTTTTGACAGATATTGGACAAGAGTAATAGGCGGGATTTAGAAAAAGATTGGAAATCTTTGTTATAAATAGGATGATGTCAAAATATCAGGGGTAAAATTTAATTTAATAAAAATTTTGTTTTATTCATTTTCTTTTTGAAAAAGACACTTAGAAAAATATACTTAAAATAAAACGCTTAGAGTCTACCTCAAAGTGGCTTTACTTTACACGAACCCGCATTGTTCTTCCAAGTTTTTATGACCAAATGAATCATATACCCCCACCTCTCTTTATCTTCGAAGAAGCGTGGGAAATACTCTTGCGTGACAGATTTTTATTAGCTCCCTAAATGTCTGTTAGCCCTAACTTAATAAATAATAATAATCAGTGACCACCCCCCACCCCCTCGGCAATAACATTCCTTTCTCCATGGAAAAGAGGAACAATATAGACGATTAAATGAAAATAATGTTTTCCCCCCCCTCATTTTTATATTTCAATAAAGATAATTTTAAAATAAGCATTCTTGCCTATATTATTTTTTTTTGGTCGGCTTCTTTTTTATATTTTAGCAAAAAACAAATATTTTAAATAAGAGGTTCCTCTTCAATTACTACAGATTTTACGACCGACTCGATAGATAATTATTTCTTTCACATTCTAGAAAAATGCACAATAGCTATTTTGAAGTTTATCACACAATAACACGAACTGTTTATTTATACGTAGATCACCATGAGGATAATATGATTCTGTCCCTTATTAAATTTTAATGTTCTGCATGTATATTCTCTTTCTTATGAAACCTTAAATTTAAAAAAAAATGCGTCCCTCAGGATTATTGCGAACCAACAGATTTCCCTTCCCCCATTTTAAGAGGACAAAAATTATGAGCTTACGCTGCTTATGCAGCCATTGATCTTAATTTATCTACCTGAATACGTTTTACTGATCTAGTGGGATCAATACTGTTCAAACAATGTTTCCAGCTAAATTTGAAGGGCCTGTGACTTTCTGAGGGGGTGGTTCGGTCTCTTCAATGAGTTGTCTGAAGTAGACTGACAGATCTCATCGAATCAAGTTCCCTTGTCATTTTGCGTACCCCGAGAGACGCTAAAACGACACTCCCCTAAGTTCTCGCAAGCGATAACTTCGTTACAATAAGTAAGAGCTCTGGACGCATGCAATCCTAGATCCTAGTGCGTTAAATTAAATATTAGGTGTACAAATAAACTGTGAAATTAACCGTTTATATTTCTTATTTTATGTCTAAATATATTATATTTTGTATAATTAATCCCAATTGTATTGAATTACATAGTACCGGTGAGATCTAAATACTGTTAATTATATTTAAATGTCACAGAGTCAATTTTGTAGTTAAATAACAAAATAACAAAGTTGTCTATGATTTAAGACTGGAGTGTACAATAAAAGAAAGGATTCAGGTAGGGCACTTTTAAAAATGTTTATAAACTATTAAGCATTTATAATTATTTAACATTAATAATAATAATTTTTCTCTTTCCTTAAAAAAAATTAAACGCATTGTTTGTGTAAAAAATTTCTTTAATTCATTCATTTTAGAGTTGAAAATATCGTTAGCTTTCACAAGAAACACACACATTCAATTTCGTATGTTTGTAATAGCTTAAAAATTCATGCCACTTTTTTTTCTTTTCATATGACATTGATTTCAAACATGAAAAAAAAAAGAAGTTAGTTAAATACCGTATTAGTTGTGTTACTTCATCCCACATTAATTTTTTACAAAAAATTAAAGGGAATAGAACAAAAAAATGTTTCCCCCACACCCGGGACTCAAACCCAAGCATGCTATTCTTTGCACCACCGAAGCTAGCCAGATCATTCATTCTATTCCTCGCACTCTACTAGGGGTCTAAACCCCCGGTGGTGTAAGGATGGCTTGCTTGCCCGGAAAGCAAGAGATGTGGTTTCGAGTCCCGGATGAGTTGGTACGATTTTTTTTATTCTATTCCCTTGCATTTATTATAAAGTATAAAATTAATTTAGGACTGTATTACAACTAATACAGTATTTAAAAAAGAAATGAAAGGAAAAAAATATGAGAGTCTAATATATAACTGACAATGCAAGCTCCTCCGAGCATAAATGATAATTTTTTATAGTACATTTATTGTTCTAAATAATGCCATATAATGCACACATAGTTGTAGATAAAATGGTTGCATAAAAATTATTTTATTGTGATGAAAACTGTGGAAAGATGTCTACACAAAAATTAAACGATATAATTTTTTTTTTATTACTGAACTTGTTTTTGCAAAGCATCAGGTAGCCAGTGTTAAATGTCAGTGAGCTGCCGTTTCAAATGGTTGCCTGGAAGTCCTCGACAGAGGATTCCGTCTCAAAGGAGATGGTGAACTACCTGATTGAAAATGGGAGAAAGGAAAAAAAAAAAAAACATTCCGGATCTAAGCGAAGGTTCCTTGGGAGAACTAAGTTTATTGGGGATGTTTTCACAAAAAGTTAAAGGTTACCGTGCGATAGGCCAGCCCTCTGAGAAGGGTCTCCGACAATAAAGTTCTGGGCAGGTGTTGGTGGCTAACCCAGTAATTTATTCCCGCTGTCGGCTCCTGGATTACAACACAATCAAATCAACTTCCCAGGAAGATATCTCCCGCACACACATGTTGCCTCAGACGCACAGAACCCTTATCTGAACTCACATAAATAAGTTAAGGAGGACCTCATAAATACTCACACTTACGTGATTGATAACACTTTCTCTCCGTGCGATACCATCCATCCATGAAACTCAATCATTTTTTCAATGAAGGATCGGTCGAAGATTCTGAATGACGATTTGAATAAATAAAACTTAATTTGTAAATAAAAACGTTTTTAAAAAGGGAGGATCATCAGGAATTTGGCCCTGGTAGTTGAAAGATTAAAAACTAATTTGTGACGAAAACAGTTTATATTTTAACCAACGTTTATATTTAGGTTGATGGGTAGAGAGAGACTCGTGCTCAAGATTGACATCATGACTGAGATACTTAAGAATTATGACTAAGTCAAAAAATTAAATGAAATTCAGGCCAAAAATTTGTCTAAAATAAAAACTTTTTGGTTACAAATTAGTTTTTATTTCTTCAATTACCAAGACCGAATTCCTGATAATACTCTTTTCATAAAACGTGACGGCTTTCAAAATTTTTTTATTATAATTGCCAATATTTGGACTTAAATTTCAGGCCTTTTTTAGAACTATGGGGGTGATAAAAGGAGAGAATCTTATGCTTTATGGTAAATAATATTTGATCTTCACTCCTCAAATTTAGGCTAAAAACTTGTCAAAAAAGTTAATTTAATTTTAACTAATTAAATTTTAATTTTTGTCAATCCCAAGACAAAATCTCCAACCTTCCTCCTTAAACTATAACAACTATAAATTCATTAAGGCAACATTTCACTAAAAAAAAAAATTCTTTTGTAAAATATAAGAATTTAGATCTGTAAAGAGTGACTAAAAAAAAAGTTGCCCAATTTTTACTAAACAGGAATCTGAAAGAACAAAATAATAATATTAAGTAAAGCCACTAGGGTTGGCTCTAGACCGATCTGAAATCTTTGAATACTTGCCAAATATTGATGAAATAAAGAAGAAGAAACATATCTATTTCGTTCCGAAAATGATATGTTTCTTCATACCAACAACTTTCGTTGTTATTTTTTTCGTTTCTTCATCATCCGTGATCTGCTCATCCAGCCCGCAAAAAATTTCTCCAGCGAAAAAGGGAGAACTGATGAGGAAGAGTACTTCTCACAGAATCCACAGAATTCAATTCAATATTTCAATAATTTCACATTTTTTATTTATTCTATGAATTTATTTTTAACTTGTAATATATTTAAAATATAATTTTTCTCTCATTTACGTTCAATGACATTTTTACAATAAGCACATAAGGAAAATATTAGAGGAAGAAATAAAGAGAGATGAAATTCTCCAAGTGGACGTACACTTCTCCCCAAAATAATTATTCCCCACCCATAAAACTAATAAAGGCGTAATGTCAAAAAGCCGTATAAGCGACCAAGTATCATTTTTGGGAATTAAAAAAAAAAAAAAGTTATTGCTTGAAGATGGATATCTCCTCATTGACATCCTCATAGAAAAGTAAAAATTCAGTTATATGATTATTTTCAAAAATCATTTATATATAAAACTATACCATTTAGAAATATTTTCCGCATGTAATATAATAATTATAAGTTTCATATATGTTATGGACAAAATTAGAGGTAAACTTTTAACATTTGATAGCTTTACCTTGTCACCCATTTATCTATCTCTTTGAATGTCTTTTAATTTGTTTCATTTTTAATTTAGCGATGCCATTGAAAGTCAATTATTATTATTAATTAATTATTTCAGGATGGAAAATTGCAATAAAATTCTAGGACTCAGAGATTAGATAATTTAATTGTCGCTTCCATAAGAATTTATTGAAAATTCATTTTTAATTTATTTAATATTTTCTTTTTTAAATTAATGTTTAATACAATTTTCTTATAAAACAAGAGAATAAAATATTTTAATATTTTAGGGCAGATACATTTCTTGGTTAGGATCATGTTGGAATAACAGTTAAATGTTAGTGGGAAGTGACAAAAAGAGATAAGTGTTGATGTCACTCTGTTTTATTCCTTTTCCTCGACTAACAGCCCTCAGCAAACATGAAATACGTTTGGGATTTGTGGACGGAATGAATAACAACTCGGCCTGCTCTGCTTACACGGATACCATTAAATTAATATTCAGAATATCAAGTTCCCCTTCGGCTGACAAAAGCTTCTTTCCACGTTGATAGCAACAAAAAACATTTTTTTTTTTTCTGCTGGAAATGTTATCACAGTACTCCGCCGTCAGGGTCAATTACCACAGAATCTAAGCTAACTTTCATAACCTCAATTTCCCAAGCTTCTCCGACATTTTGAGAGAACCCCACTTTATTTAAAGTAATTTGGTTTCACTGAGAGAGTATCTTGCTACTTCTATCGTACAATAAATTAAGGATAGAAGAGAAGGAATTTATAGTTTATTTGTTCTTAAATATAACTGGTCTATAGAATAATATTTTTTAAAAATTTTTCCTATAAAAATTCCCACATATTCTTACATAAAACTTTAAAAAGAAAATTTAATAGATATCCAAATAACTAAATCACATTTATAATAGATCACACAAATATAATAGTAATATCATTAGTTAGTTTAGGAATAAAAAGTTTACATTTAATGCACAGTGTGACTAATTGAATTAAGTATGGTGTAATTTGAAAAAATACTAGATATATCTAGTAGAGAATTTGTGAAGGTTGATCCATAAAAATAACATTTAAAAAAAAATTATTTTTTATTATTTACTGACGTTTGTCAGACATAAAGATTTGATCTAGGTGACATCATGTCCCCTCTCGTCTTCATGACAGCCTTGAAGATGACTTGGAATATCAGCCGAAACTTCGACAGATAATGCAATTTTTGTTTTAAATTATTTTATTTTTTTTTTTTTTTGGATGAGCTTTGACAGAACAACAGATTCTGTACTATTAATCTCTACAGTCAAAAACTCCATTTGAACTTAAATAATAAAACTATTTGTGTGCAAACTTGATTATGTGTTGCTACAGGTTGGACCACACCGCTATCAAAATTGTATTTTTAAATTTATTGACTACCAAGGTAATTTGAGAAAATCAAATTCAATAGTATAGTATTTTTTTGGATCAACTTTGACAGAACCCCAATAAATTCTCTACTATTTATCTCTTCGGTCAAAAACTCTCCATTTGAACTAAATATATCAATTTTTGTGGTATTTTCAATACCACAACAATAGGAAAAGAAATCCAGAGCTACAAGAGATATTTGCTCTGTTTAGCTATAACTGTATATTTCCGATCACTCTCCTCCATTCAAGAGTGACTCTTGCATTCAGCTCGCGAGCCGCTGTGGCCAGTGCGTGGAGTTAGGCACAGGTGATAACGAGGCTCGCTCTCGTAGGAAATCATATTGCGTCCCCAAGGGTGAAGAGGTTACGAGACAGCTGACACCCACTGAATCTCAAAGCCCTCAGTCCTGTGTTATTGTTCTCAGTAGAGCCCTTCAAGGGCTGAGCTGAGCTCTGCTAGATTAGGACAGTTCCGACGTTTAGGAGTAGGAAGATTAAAGCATGCGTAATCTGGATGTTCTATCAACCCCATTGAGGGAACATAGGCTTCCGAACAACCACCTACGAGGATAGCATTGGGTGAGATTTATTTTTGAGATCAACCTTTAGAAAATGAATCTAACCACAATGGTACCCAACCTTAAATTGGATAAGCTTAAAATATTATCCATTCAAAAAAACTATATATAAGGGCTAGTCTGTACGGATTCTAATTTCCACAATTTTAAAAATAATAAAATAATTTATAATAAGTCAGTCATGAACAAATGATCCAGGTGGCAACACGTCCCCTCTCGCCTTCATGATAGCCCTTAAGAGGGCATACAATATAAGCCGAAACGTCGGCAGACAATAAAAAATACACATTTTTTAAAAATTGTATTTTTTTTTTTGTGGAAAAACAATGACAGAATTCTAAGAAAAATTCTCTAATAATATATGTAATAATCACCGTAGCTACTATTATAATAATTTACGGGAGTGTCGAACCTCTGAAAAGACTGCTGTGTATTTAATTGAGTAGATGCTATGTGGGATGTCTATCCCAAGAGTGGCAGTATTTCTGGAGGGTTTGAACATCTGCAAAGATACAAGTGTGCCAGGTGCATCTGAGAGATCTTATATGTGTGCGTGTGAGTGAATGTAAACAAAAGTTGTTTTCCCTATATAACAGCTTCTGCAGAGTCATTTACAAAGAAAGTCTCAAACACGTTTACTTATTCTTTTCCTTAAGCAAAAACCAGTCATTTTGGAACAGTGTGATCAAGCCTCCCCATATGGAGTTAATGATGAGTCTAGATTTGGAGTTTCCATTGACTTGAATTGCAATTTTCAATTTCCGTAAAAACTGGGAAATGCCATAAAGAGGAATTTAATACCTTTAGGCTGAACAGGCGAAATGAGACGCTCAACCCTCAAGATTATTTTTCAAATATCTTCTTTATTAAATTTTACGCAGAATACTTTATAAATTTTTTTCACAAAAATTAAAAAAAAAGTAAGTTGATATTGACGATAATTAATTGGTTCTTCTTTTAATCTTCTTGTACTCCTTTGTTTCTGTCAAAAATGAACTCAATAAACGTTGAATGCCAAAGGAGAACCCTTATTAACGAGTATGGTATGTATATTTTTAAAATATTGGTATATCTTCTTAAATATATTACATAAAATGAATTTTTCTCCAAAATTTAATTATATATNTAAGTGTATATGGATGTAGATATGTATGTGTATGTGTATATGTATATGTATGTGTGTGTGAGTATATATATATATATGTGTGTGTGTGTGTTTTTAGCATGTTGCATGTATAATACACAAACTACTTAGTACGTATGTTACTCTAATAATTGGTGGAAAATAAATTTTGGTGGTTACTGCATTTTTGGGAACTTATGAATCATTCGAACCCATTAAGATTGCAGTGTTTATTGGTACAAAACGATTACTGTAATTCAAGAATGCCGATAAATGTTTGTTGAATGTAAGATACTTTCACTCCTCTGAAACATTTCATATATTTTTAATAACAGCCGTCAGCTGCTATTGAAATGAATACAAAATATTTATAAATATTTAAGTTATAGGAGTAAATACAAATTTCTTGCAATTTAATTGCTAAGTAATATCCTTCTATTTATGATTTTTTATTTGCAACTGGAGAGCTGCACTTTTCTGCTTAAAATTTTTTTTTCTGTTAACTCATTCATGTAAATTAACATGAGAATTAATTAATCAATGCTAATAGACCGTAATTGTCTTCAAAAATCAAACAATAGTTAGCCATTCATAGACAGTTTATTAGACACTGTCATCTCCATGACAGACGGTTAATTAATTAATTGATACACCTATTTAATAATTATCATCCATTCGTTTTTTATATATTATTATTTACATATAAATATTACACGATAAGATGTGAAATAAAAAACCACCTAAAAGTAGGGAACACTTCAAACAGAAGATAAAAAATAAGGGTGTCTATAAACTGTATCACTGTAACAAAAGCTTGGCAGGATAATTCGACCTCTTGCAAAACTCCATGAAGAACTTTACGGTTTATGAAGCGCCTTAGGTACCAATACACAAAATAATCATACTTACATTTTTTACAATAAATTACAAATAACAAAATAATTTTTGTTGATAAAGCACGTGCTATAAGATAAAATCTATTATGTTATTTATCTGAAATGGAACTTTATATTTAATTACGTAAGAGGGTAGTTTTTAGCCTATATTTTGATAGTAGGTTGTAAAATATAAACATTTGTTTGTGAATGACTTCTTTCACCCCATTCCCAAAATTTGTTCGCGTTTCATTAAATATTCAGACTTTTTTTATTATTATTTAGAGTCTTTAGCAAACACTTTGATACCCCAATTATATAAAAGAAGACCAATTTTTACAAAATAGGTGTCGAGATACATTACTCAAGGAAACTTTAAATTTTAGTGTAAAAACAATTGAGAACTCATGCAGACAAATTCCAAAAAGTCTTTTCTTCGTTTAAAAGATGGATTACTTTAAAATTGTCCAACGGTCACTAAACTCTTGTTGGTGACACATCTATCTATGCTGTCTTCTATCTCTAACTATGCATGATGTCTATCCCCGAGTATTAAATATTTAAAGTCATGGAGGTGGAAAATCAAGCCACCCGTGTCTAGGCGAACGAGAAGGAATGTAGTTGATCAGACGGTGCGGAATGAAGTGGGAATTCTAAAGGCAAAGCAGGGGGTTGGGGGGGGGGTACTGAGCTTTCAATTTAAGTACAATTTTAAGCATAAGAAACGAACTAAAAAAAAATCCAATTTCATTGTCACCACTCATTTCCCAAAATGTCTCATAAAGTGCAAAAACATTTCCGGGTGAGTAATTCTTACCTCCCATAAGTGTTTTTTTTTTTTTTTTAAATAATTAATTAATTCATTAAAAAATTCGAAATTTTCAAATTTTTATTGGTTTATTCTCGTTACAGTCAACTATAGTTTACCTTGAACAGATATTTGTTCTATATTAAGAAATTGTAGAAGGGTCGTACAACTTCCTTATTTTTCATGTGAAGGGATGATAATCCCTTAAATACACTGTAACAAAAAGATTCTATTTGAAAATAGATTGGTCGTAATTTATTATTTAATGCCTTTAAATAAAACTATGGAAAATTAAAATAAACTATAGGGACAATAATGTGAGACTATTATAAAACAGAGAGGTAGTTTAATTAAATACAATCTTTAGAGTTTTATCAAGCAAATGGAGCTATTAGGAGCATACGAACTCTCTCAAAACTAATTGAAAGATATAAATTTATTACTTTAACTGCATAATTTTTGTAGAAAATAATTGTAAAAGTGATATGCTACTTTTGCACTAAGGTACCTTAAAACCTTAAAATTAAGCAAAAAAACAAAAAAAAAAAAAAGAAGACAATCTAGTGGTAGATTTTTTTTGTTAGGGTTCGGTCAAGGTAGATCCAAAAAGATGCAAATTAAAAAAAATGCTTATTTTTTTATAATTTTTTTTTGCATCTACCTTGACCGAACCCCAACAAAAAAAATATCTACTTATAATCTCTACGGTCAAATAAACACTCCATTTGACTGTCCTCAATATTTTGATATATTGAGCGAAAAAAATCTAATAAAGCAAAGAAGATTTTTTTTTAAGATTTAAAAAAAAAAAGAAAAGTGAAAAATATTTTAAGGTGAATGTTGAATAAGATATTTTTATATTTATGGATCTTTATTTAGCAAAAAAAAAATTAGACTTCTTGTGCTGTTGGTAGTTTAAACTGACAAGGAATAAGTCAGCTGATTCTGACCGAGTCGCTACTACCATCAAAGAGGTTTGGAGGGTCCCAAACAAACAAACTAACAAGATCTCTTTGATTGATCCCAGTTTGTGTCTCTTGCTTCCTTCAAGTTCAGTCGGCCAAGTTTATGTAGATCCTGGCTCGCCGAGAAATATATATATATATATTTATACAATTAGCACTAAACAATCCTTCTGTTTAAAATAAATGTTAAGTTGAATATTTACTATGTATAATCTTATGTAATATTGGTCGAAATATATGGATGCTGCCGGGTTCTCGGTAATCATTTTAATTTTGAATAGGGCTTTCGAGGGTTGGTTTCTAGGCCACTTCCTTTTCGGGCTTCTTGAGGGATTAGACTAGATTAAATCCAAAGACAGAAATTAAGCAAGGGGATTAGGATGTAACAGAGCCTGGAAATAGGAGGGGTAGGATTTGGCGAATTCTACGGCAAAACAACTCCATGGAAGAAACCGTAGAGTAATTTTGCTAGAAAGGATTCAGAAATGTCCTTAGGGAATCCTTTAAATCCTCTTTGTACAATTGGGTATCAGTAACTGCTAAACTGCATTTTGTTTAATTTTTATTTTTACCATGACTAATTGTTATTCTATTAGTTTTATTGTTTTTCTTGTGTAGCACTCATTATCTTTTTGAGCCTATATTTATATATTGTATTTTTTTTTATTTATTTGTTTTATTTCTGTACTTTTAAATGCTATCATAGTTATGTTCAAAATATTTTATATTAATAGACTATTCTTTATTTTATTTATTTTTATTGTTGCAACTTGGTCAAAATGAGCTATTCTGTGACCTTCTTGTTATTCAAGGGGACTTATGTCCCAGAATAAAATTTATACAAAGGAGTTCGGCTATCTTAAAGACTATTATTTGGCTCACAATATTTAGTCTTTGGACATTAAATCATTTTGGTTTATTCAATCAGGATATGTTTTGAAGTTTCTTGATGAGGCCTTGCTATTTTCTGTAGTGGTCAACTTGTCTTCATATTAATGGAGTTCGATCTAGGTAAAAGTAAATAATTTTCTGGAATATTGCGCACAATAAGAGTGTTAACAGATTGAATTATAAACATTATAGATGTTAGGCCGACTTTCTTCATGTAGTAACTGACAGCTACAATGTTTGCTTTTAAATGAGCCAGTCAAAAGCAAGGGGTAGTCTGTTATGGGACTAATATTAGGGCTGGTTTATATCAACGTTCAGATGGTAAACAAAAATTTATCCAAAGTGCTTTGCATTATTTATTTCCTCACATCAAGAACATCTTGAAGTATTACCTACAAATAGCCCTATAATTTAGTGGCTTCAAGTGGCATTTCTTCATTCATTCTGTAGTCATTAAATTTCACAGGTAATAATATGAAAAGATTTAGGGAATACAAAGATAAAAAGCTATACATTGAGATATTATTAAAGTGGATAAAACAAGAAGAATTTGATTTTCAAAGAAAGGAATCTGTTTTATTTGTCTTAACATTTTTCATCTCTCTTTTATTGTGAGAGGGCTCAAGAGATATGACTGGAAACAAATCAACAAGAGGAATTCAGTAGAGTCATCTGAAATAAGAGGATAAGATTTGTTCGATACTTCAATAATGACTTAAAGATATCTCCAAGAAAAAATTTCCAATCAGTCCAGCTGAAGGGAGAATGTTCAGTTTTTTTTATTTCATTCTTTTAGCAATCTATTTACTTATTTTCTTTCCTTATTGATATGATTACTGTCACCTCAAATAAAATTGTTATTTTTCTATATTTACCAATTTACATTTTATCCCATCATAGTAATTTAGGCCTATCTCTGAAAAATATGAAATATTCTAACTTACAAATCCAGCATTCACTGGACATTCTATTTAAAAAAAAATAAAAATCTTTATTTATTGCATTCTGCTAATAAACATCTTGCGATTTGATGGCATAATGTAGTGGAAATTCTTTAAAAAAAGCTTAAATGACCTTTAACATCCTGGAAAAGAAATTATATGCTGTAAAAGTTAAAAAGATTTTGGGCTCAAGAGATCGAGGAAGTTTCCTTTGGTACGTTTTCTTAATTAATAAATAATCATATTTTGTTACGAAAAAAAAAATTTCAGAAATGGGATAGTTCCTCAAGGTAGTGTGCTTGGACCTGTTGTATTTATCCTGTACGCTGCTGACATCCATACCCATCCAAGTACCCTCTTTGCTCTATTTGCTACAAGATCATCTCGAAAATATAAAATAATAGTGTAACAAATGGAGAATAAAATTAATGAAGCAAAATGCGTTCAAGTTAATTTTCAAATGTCGAAGGCTTTCCTGAAATAGTGAAATTTAACAATGTTCCTTTACCACATTCAAACAAACATTCCGTTCGTTACCTGGTGTTCCATCTTGACTCATGACTCACATGGGGCGAACATACTAAAATTAAAAGACAAGAACTCAATCGGCGATATAGACGTCTACACAGACTTCTGAATAAGAACTCCAATCTTACGATAGAAAATAAACTGACGCTCTACAAAACCTTTTTACGACCAATCTGGACATACGAAGTAAAAATCTGGGGTGCCGCCAAGCCTTCCAACATCCCACGAGTCCTTTCAATCCAAAATCACCCAGAGTAATCGCAAATGATTTCTTTTACGTATCCGATTCCTCCCTTCACCACGATCTTAATATCCCTTTTCTTCACGACCTGGTGTCTTCCCGCTTCACCTTTGTCCACAATAAACTGTCATACCATCCTAATCCACTAGCACAGACCCTGCCCTCCAACTCTAACCCCTAATCTCCTGGGAACATATTCATCTTCCAAAATTTTAGAGTGGTCACATTGGTCGCCTTTTCTAGTCGTGCGATTGTCATTGTATGCTATTTTTATTTTGTTCATTATTTTTCATTATAGTCAAATTACAATTTTTTAAATTTTAATAGAATGTAATAAATAAATATAAGTTAACGAAAGAAATGGGATTATACTATAGAAATCCTTTCTGTTTAATTTTCACTCATGGGATTCACCTATAATTTACATCATCATACTTCTATTATGTAACAGTAATATAGAAGAAAAATCGAAAAGAAGGGTTCACTTAACCAAAAGGATCCTCACAACTGAGTGATGCAGTTTCCAGTCTCAGCCTTGACTAGCATTTGTTGCAAAATAAAAAAATACGGCTCAATGCCATGGGGCTGTTTAGAGTAATGAAACAGCCTGTAAATACACACACACACACGCACACTTATAAGTATATGCTCGAATGGAGAATTTTTGATCGCATAGATAATTTAAACAATTTATAGAAAATTTTTTTTTATTTACAAGAAATGCAAAGAGAGCCAGAAAAAAATCGTACTATCTAAGCCGGGAATCGAAACCGGGTTTCCTACTTTCCAGGTAGGCGCGTTAAAACTCTACACCACCGAGGCAGCTTCGACTACCTCTCCAACTCCCCGCACTTACTCCGAGTCAAAACCCCCAAGTAAGACGAATGTGTCGCCTCATACTCGAAGGAGCTAACAAAGCCAGCTAATCATTAAACTCCCGTTCTACCTAATATTTATTTGTAAATATTAAATTAATTATGGTATGTAATCCAACGCTAAATTATTTACAAGAAATGCACAGGGATCCAGAAAAATTAAATCTTACTACCTCATGCGGGAATCGAACCCGGGTCTCCTACTTTAATGAATGCTCTTATTTTATTTCTGGGATTTCTTTAACAAATAAAATTGAAAACTTAGTAATGTAGTATCTTCATGAAAATAGATTTTCTGGGAATGCAAAATTTATGCGAAGGCCTTACTTCTTTTCAAAAGTGGGCGAAATGAAGTCCGAACCACCACGCCTATGAAGTGCTGACGAAGAGGAAAAGAAGTATGACTGAGAGGGAGGTTTTCCACATCCAGGAAGATCCCATGGCCGTTATCTACGCCATTACTCTGTGTCGGTAGCTTCAACGCCAATCATACTTTTTTTTTTTTTTTTTTTGCCTATTTGAGAAGTGTAATTCTGTTTATTGCGAGGGCCGAGGCGATCTCCCCGCACGTCAAGGGGCAGTCATCACAGCACGTCACGTACCACCTGCTCCGGGTATCGCCTCACATAAACCCCCTCATATTGCACCCCCCAAACCCTTTTATACAGATGTAGTGAGGCACTTCCTCTTTGTATGTCTCCCAGGCTATTCGTATCTCTCTGCCCTCCCGGTCCCACAGATCCCTTTCAAAAGGGATGTATATTAAAACGTCAGTAACTGCATGGCATGCAATCTGACATTCCTCACTGGATGATACAGACACCCCGCACAAAAAGAAATTGAGTTACGTATGCGAGAAAAGATGGGGGAAAAATCTCATCGCATGAGTTGTGAATCACTAACAAAATTCAGAAATATTAAGGGGTTATATATTGTATCCAAATTATCAAAAAAGCAATTAACCAGTGAAAATATTTGGTATTATTTTACAAAGAGGGTAAGAAGTTTATGAGGACAGTTTTGTATAACTTTTCATAAAAAAAACAAAGAACGAAAGAATTCCTTTAGGCTATTCAGAATTAAATTAAGAAGAAAATAAATAAGAATGAACTCCATCAACCTACCTCATCAAAAATAAATAAAATAAAATTCTATTACATTATAAAGCTATCATCTATAATTTTATTTTATNCAGATAATGAAAAATGCATTTTTTTAAATTGTATTTTTTTGGATCAACCTTGACCGATCCCAACAAATTCTCTACTCAAGCACTAATATTTATTAATTACGATAATTAGAAATCCTTTTAATTGAGGCAGAACGTGTGTGAAGTTCATTTTTCTCATAAAATTCATCAAGTGCTAATGAACATTATCCAAAACAGTTATTTTCACTAGAGGCAATTTTTTTTTCTTTCATGGCATCTGAGCGTAGGCATGGAATTAGCATGGAAACACACTTTTGTTACGTAATAAACAAAATATCACTGCTCATACTTCAGTTCATTGAAACACATATTTTACATTTCATTAATAACTAATATTATGTATAATTTAGCGAAACATAAACCAGACATTAAAAAAAATTATATAAAATGATATAAATAATTAACATTCTCACATATTAATGAAACACCTGTGTTTCTTTAATATATACCCAGATAAAACCTATGACTTACTGTTTTATCTCACGTAAATTTCGGGAGTCAGCTGGAAGTATTTCTTTTAAGGCTTCTCGCGCGATTTGATGAAAAAAAAAAAAAAAAAAATCATTTTAATCTAGAGAGATTTTCATTCACTTTTCCCCAGAGAGATTCATTTTGCAGCAATATAGGCTCAGAGGAAGAACTTAGTTACACAGAAGGTAAGTTAAGCTCGCCCCGTCGCTCGGCAGGGAAACGTCAGGTAGCTAGGCAACCAAGAGGAACTCAATTTTCCCAGACAACAGACTCAGTCCGTCCAGCAATAATGAAGGCAAATTAGTCCTACCAACTTGGTCAGCAAGCAATTTAAAATTGAACATTGCCTAAGACAGCTGGTTTAGTTAGGGGGGGGGGGGGCGAACTGATCAAGGGGAAATTAAACTTGGCTTGTGACGGTCAGAGACTATTTTCGGTCAGATTTAATTGAAACTGACACTGACAGTACATATATTTAACTGCATAAATAAGCCTACAATAACTCATATTTGCCAATTAGAAAGTCTATCAGAACTATGATATTAAACTTTCGGAATCCAAATTATTTCCATCGTAAATTTTACACTTTCAAAGCATAAAAAAAAAAAAAAAAATGAAAAATAAGTAGTGTCATCTCTTTTGATTTTTTCCATTTTCGACAAAAATAAGGGTACTGGTAGATTCATCATGCCACAAGATTTATGTATTATTTATATCTTTTGTGAAGTATGCTTATTATTACAGTAGTAAAAAAAAAAGCTTCCCATGCTGTTATGTATATTTAAGGTGTACTTTTCTCTTCATGGATAATATATGTCAGAGTGGAATTTGTTTTACTAGATGACATGCTGAGTAAAATTGAATTTTTCTCAGCTGTAGTACATTTAATCCGATGCAATGAGCTGATATATAAGAATTAACAAATTAATTGCATGAAGAAAAACTAATTGACTGAGTCTCTCGCAAATTTTCTTTTCCAAGTATTCCTGCTAATCATTAAATCTATAAATACAGTTTAGATAACGTTGAGGTCTAACCTGTTGCTAGTGTCTTGATTATGTGCATGTAGTTTCTCGATGTATGTGACTTGTTGCCAATCCATACTCCTAGGATGTAAAGGCTCGTTGAAATGTTGATTAGCTGGTTATCGATCGGAGGTATCAGTGCGTCTAACAATTCCCCCGGGCAAATCAGGGCGTCTTCAAGACGGACAGAGGCTGGCTTGCCGAGACTGCGCGCACCGGGTCATAGGGCGAGAGTTAGAGGCAGGCCAGGGAGAGATAGTGGAATTCCAATAAGGGTCCGGCCCTCAGCCCATGGGGCCTAGAGCCTCGAGACCCTCCAAGATTTACATTGTGAGGATTCCTAGGGCCTTGGTGAGTGGCTCAGTCTTAACGTCCTGTCGCCTCCTTCCCCCTAGGGCCTCTCCGATATTGCCCACCAGCACCTTGTGTCTCTGCTGGAATGAAGGGGCTCCTTGTCTGCATTCTCAAAGGGCTTTGATTCCTCACTGAAGGAACACTGGTCTTGTCATGACTGAGGAATTTCAAGCTACAATCATTTCAATGCCCGTTTGCCCGCAAGCAAATGGATACATTGCTCCACCCCCTCCTTTTGAAAGACAAATTTCATGTATAATTGGTTTCAGAATTGGTGTCATGAATTTGGTCAAATCTGCTCAGCCTTTTCTTTTGGTTGGATTTTTCAAAATTCACATTTCTTAAATAATTATTTTTCTGATTATAAATGACAGATACAATATGACTTTTCAAATTATTTGATTTAAATAATTTTAATTGCACAAAACATAAAATACAAAGTATTTTTTTTTATAAACTTTTATTTATTTAATAAATTTTATTAAATAAAAACATTTTGTAATTTTATTACAATGAAATGTCAATCACATGAGGAGAGAAGGTGACCAATCACTCTCAAAAAATTCAAAGTATTATGCAAGGCATTTACGCCGGGCACAAAGCCATTTAGAAAGGAGTACACATTTTTTTTTTGGATTGTGCAAGACATGAATTTCAAAAGAAGTGTTAATTTTTACGTAAATTTTCACAAATAATTCCAATGCCCGGTCATAACAAAATGCAAAATGTAATCCTACATGTATACTACACATTATAGACAAGTAAAAAATACGGAATAATACAGCTGTCATGCGATCATTATATCCTGAAAAATATTAAATTTAGAATTTTAAACGGATACTAAAACCTGTAAGGCCTTTCTATATCACATTTACGTAATAATAAATTTACATTAGTAAAATTGTATTTCATATGTATTAGGGAATGTTTCCTAATAAATTAATTGTTTGTTTAGAACCGTACTGTAGTTTTCTCTAAAGTTATAGCAAATACACGAGTCTACAGAAAATTGAACACCTTATGCAGGGATATCAGCTATGTTTTCCTCCAATCTAAGTGAGGGATCTTATGGAAACATGGGCCAACTGTAATCACGCCCTTAAATTCGAGGGAGAAAAAAGAAAACGCTGTAAAAATGGGCCCCAGTCACGCAAAATTAATTTCTTTAAAATAAATCCAAAGCAAATTCTTAGGGCACATAGCCATTCACATTTCAGTTTAAAATGATAACTCGATTTTTTTTTTCTTTTTACTCTATTTTAATAGAGATAAAATTATTTTAAATATTTAGCGAAATAAATTTTCCTTTGATTAGAAATAGGTCACTAAAAGTAAAGAAGAACGTAAAATATTCCAAAAATTTGAAACTAATGGGACAATTCTGATACTACTGATACAGCATTTAACAATATTTAAAGGTTTCGGTAATATTCAATATTTTGTCAACTGTTGAAAAAAAAAAGTTCATTACATTTAATATAGACTTCTATTTTATCTGATTATTGTTATTAANTCATGATAGCCCTGAAGATGGCTTACAATGTAAGCCGAAACGTTGGCAGATAATTTAATAAAATAGACATTTTTTGAAATATGTTTTTTTATTTACCTTGACCGAACCCCAACAAACAACACATCTTGTAATTATATCTACGGTCAAAAAAACTCTCCATTTGAACATAAATATTAATGATTTTTCAATTTCGTCTATCATAACCCGTACCCTCCACCATACCTTCGACTAATTTTAGCCATCAACGAGCTAGATAAATGGCTTGAAAAATATGCTCGTATATTTTTCATTTAAAACACACACTGTTTTTATCTTTATAAAAAACTTAAGTCAAGCTGTATTATATGTAACAAAATATCAATAAGTACTACATCCTGTGTGAATACTTTATTGATATTTAAAACCTTTCCTTGCTATTTTCCCGATGCAATAAATACTTCAATATTTTTCAAATGGATCAAACAACCGTTAGCTGTTTATATAATTTTAAAGCTTCTATATACGCCATCATTGTTATATATCTTCTCCTGTGACTCGTAAATTAGGCAAAATCTATTTTTACAGGAAAAGTAAAATAAAAACTACTCTGCTTTGTCTATATAAGGAATATTTTTATCACCTATTATTTCCAATTTAAAATAGCTAACAAATCCATTTTACAATTGAGACATAGAAGAACAAATGTAAAGAAACATTTAAATATATATTCATCTATTTCTTGTAGGGGAATCTGCTGAGACACCAAATCACTAGGATCACATACAATTGAAAACCAATCACCCAGTTGAAGTCACTACCTTTCAAATGAGCATCTGCTGCAAAGCATGCTAATTCTACCACTAATGACAATAAATAATTAATGACATACAATAACAACGTCGTATTATAATTACATAACAATGATATAGACATGATGCAGTCATCCCGTATTGCCTACGAGGATTTTGCTAATGACTTCCTTCTTAAATTTCAAACCTACACTGCAACTAAATATCCTTCGGGCGAATTACAAAGGGCTGAAGCCATTGGGAATGTTCTTATGACGGATTTTTAAGCATATTTTCGACATTTTTTTCCCCCTTCAATTCTTTTTAATTTACACAAAAATTATAGCCATACTATATATATATATATTGAGATATTATTAA
>KZ806904.1:713616-739309 GCA_000696205.2 Oncopeltus fasciatus | reverse complement strand
ATATATATATATATATATATATATACAATGAAGTTGATGCAATTTTTAGGAAATAAATACTTTCAAATTAAAATACTTTAAACACACAAAGAATAATTATTTTTCTACGCAAGGAAGTAAACAACTATTATTTTATTGTTTTCTTCAAGGACTTATCAGATATATAATTTATACGTTGTTGTCCTATAAACCATCACAATCCCTGGTACGATTTATTATTACAAAATCATTTCCTCTTTACTTGACACACCTTAAAAATTCAAACGCCTGCAAAATTTGTATATTAATTGCGAACACTAAAGCAATGTTATACATATACAACTCCTCCTTTATATACAATTTAATTACTGAACTATAATTGAAAATGATTCCAATATTAAAGAAGAGATTACTATTTTTTCCTAATAACTGACCACAATTAACTCTTAAATTATTTGATAAATTATTCGTTTTAATGAAGTAGGCTTATTTTTTCAATAGAATCATTTTATTTGAATAAAGTATTTAAAAAAAATAATTATTCATTTGTAATAATTAGGTAAGTCTTAAATTGAATATCACTAAGGTTCTTTGTTAAGAAAATTTAATGACATTTAACAATAAACGAGAAGATATTTTAATTATATGATACTGTCTACCGTCCAAGCCTCACACTTTTGTCATATTTCTGATTAACTTGGCTAGTTTTTTTTTCTCTGTAGGCCCACGTCCTTGGTTTACGAGGGCTCCTCGAGTGTAATAAAGATTTCTCTGTTACTACCCACTTTTGGAGAACTCATAAACAGAAAGTAAGTTTTACTGACGTCTGTTTTTCTTGTTTCTGGTCACTAAAGAAAATGTAACCACTTACATTCGTTGGGGAGGGGGGAGAGAAAAAATTGGCCCTTACTGTTTACTGGCCCTACGTGACGAGGCAGAGAAGAACCCCTGGTCTGACTGAAGTGTTGAAATTCTCTAAGTGATGACGACATTATGCTTAAAAGAAACTATTATGGTGACATTTCTCTTTCCACTGAATTGCTACTGCGATTTCATGGTGTTATAGCCTCCGTGATTTCACAAGACATTTACTGGGCTGGTATTGACACTCTGGAGTGAACGTACTAATGTGGAATTGAGGTAGACCTTTATGGAATCAGAGGTAGACTGATAAGGATAACTACAAGATAACCTTCACATAACTACAAGATAATCAATATAACCGCTATATAATGGTTATATAAAAATAACAAGATAGCCTTCACATACTTGTGAGTGCACTTATTAAGTACACATGAGTAACCCTCAGTTAACCAATAGATATCCTTTCTTTAAATGTTTAAACTAGCCAACAATGTGTCTAGCAAATTTACTTAGGTAACAACGTGGAATTTCATTAGTGAGTCAGTAATAATAAAACTATTATTTTCAAATGGAGAGTTTTATGACCGTAAATATTATTATTAGATGTTTTTTGTTGGTGTTTGGTTAAGGTATATCCAAAAAAAAAAAAAAAAAGTATATTTTTTAAAATTATCTGCCAACGTTTCGGCTTACATTGTAAGCCATCTTCAGGGCTATCATGAATTCATTTCATTTTCATGACTGAGCGGAAGGTGAATCAGTATAAAAATGCAGAAATCCCTCCTTGGTTATCTAATTGAATTTAATTACAAACATATTTGCGAGGGAGAATATGGTATGTTTGACTGGTTCAGTTTTACAAACACATAGATATATCATAAATATCATATTTTTTTTAAATCGTAAAAAGCATATAGCTTACATAAAATTTAATAAAATATATAATTATAGTACATAGGTCAAAGCACAATGATCTTTGTACAGAAAACCATATTGATCTTGATACCTCAATTATAATAGTATTAACTTCTTATAATTACAAGGTATGCTACTTTTAATCATATACTAACGATTGTAAAGTAAGTATAAATAATAATTATAAGAATTAACCTCAAAAATTTTAAAGCAGAAATTCAGAAATGATTTGCGATCGGCTTGACCAGCCAAATATTTCTCATTAGAATTCCAGAAGACGTATATGACTCAAATTCATAAAGAAACATGAAAAATAATATTCAAAAATAAGAAAGAAAAGAGCCCACAGCTTGGCAGAAAGAAGTTAATAACGAAAATTAATTCGGGGGTATAACTGTGAGAGGCTGGAACTGTTCCTAACGGAGAAAAATGAAAAGAAAAAACACACAAAGTTAAAAAGAAAAAAAAAAGGACAAACCAAAAAGGCTTAGCTTCAATTAAAAAGAGTTGGTTGCCGGACCTTCCAGGATTATATTTTGTAGAACCTGAAACAACGAATCCTGGGATGCGGGAAGGAAAAAAAAAAAAGAAAATCGCCAAGCATGGCCCCACTTCCCAGGGATTTTTTTGATGGATTTTTATTGTTCTGGAAAATTACCGTATTTTTTTCAGTTTAGGTAAAAATTTGTAAATGAAGAAGAAAAAAAAAGATTAAAAAAAGGTGTGGTCTCCTGGACAAATGGCCAATCAATCTAGCCTATAAAAATTGATTTATGATGCACGTTTCATAACGAATGATAACATTCAATGATTGAGAGCGCCATTCATTTTACACTAAACGATAAAGAAAAATGTTGTTCGCTTTGCAATTATTTTTTAATAATATCGTTAACTGTTGCTTGGTTTTCCCCTTAGTTTTTATAAGTAATAAAAAATATGTTTTATCGACGTTATTAATGGCGCATACTTTCTACAAATAATATAGATGGGCTATTACGCTCTTATATAAATATCTTATTTATGATTGAATAAATTTATCTATATATAAAATTAAATTTATTTGTAAATTATTAAGGAAGAGCATTTGAAATTATTACTTGAAACATATAGGAACAAATGAGGGCAGCACTAGTATGCCATCATATGTAACATAAATACAATAAATACATCAAGTCAAGTTAAAAATTTATGAGACTTGATTCCCCATTCGCGTGGGGAAATATATTCGGTAGTAAAATTTCTTTGGACGTTGTAATAGTTCGTTATTTAATGAATTCGATGGGATAGTTCGTTAATGAATAAAAGGGGATTTATTAGCGTTAAAAAAATTAAAAACACATGTGTATAATAAGTGCATAATGTAGTGTTACAACATAAATATACAACGGTATTTAAAAAAAAAACAACTCATTTAATGAAAAGTATTTGAGAATGTTATTTCGAGTGCGTTGCGGGCGATCATAATTTTTTAATGTAAAAACCAAATTCAGTTTTTAGGCATTTATTTTACATAATATTAAATGAATTAATTTTTGATGGAATAAGAGTAGGGCCAGGAGTTTAAATGTAGACAAAATAAATATTGAAATATTCGTTTCTGCCTAAGTTACGAGGTTTTTTGGAACATAATATGTCAAAAATCTAATTTTTTGTTTACGTAGGCTTTGACGGTCGTCAGATGTATTTACCATGATATCAGCTTGTGGGTGGTTCACGCTAATTACTATATCGCGGAAGCCCCCACAAAGCACATTCCTGATACACTAAACTCATCTAAATTAAAACTAATTTAATTTATTATTATAATGTCTTCTAAAAAAATAATTCTTCTTCAAATTATATTAGTATAATTAATATAACACTCGTTGTTTGTTCCATTTACAGATCTATTAAAGCAACTACTATCGGCGAACCATCAGAGAAGCCATCGAAATAACCAAGAATCCGAAAAATATCAACGGAGAAGACGGATACAGACTGAGCAAAAACTGGAAACCAGCGCTAATCGACAAGAGAATCTAGCCAATCAGTGACCAGCTACCTGACCACTCCAGAGACCAGCCGCCAGAACACAGTATCAACCAATGGGAAGGCAGGCTTCTCCCAAGGACCAGACCGCGCCGGGATTATACACCACCTGGTGTATAAAATATGGTATTTATATACCACCTGGATTTAAAAAACAGCTCTCATTCTCTATTCAGCCCTGAAGAAGCCATCACGTGATGTGCGAAAGCTCGGCAAATAACAACAATTTGACACGGTCCAACCCCGAAGAAGAAACAGTAAATACATCTAATTTTTTGTTACAATGGTATTAATAACTCTCATAAAGGAAAATATTTTTGACCATAAATACGATGGACTAATACTTCCCCACTCGCTCTGTCCAATATAGTGCGATGTTAAGTTGTCTTTACTTTTACACTTATTGCTGTCTACGGCATGTAACTCGTCATTCACAATCTCATCTGCGCCCATCCTAATGAAATATAAGAAGTCGGCATAGTTTGCGCAGTACCTGGGTGATGGGAAATTCACGAGTGCAGCTGAATCATGAGCGAAAAGATCCAGAAAACATTGATAACGATGAGGCAGAAGTGGTTAGATGGAGGAAGACGAGGATGGGAGACCTCGTAGACTGAATATACAATAACAGAATTGCGAAATGAACCCATGCTTCGAAGCCATAAGTGTCGGGGTATCTTTGCAGTGATTACAAGACATGCCCGAACTAGAGAAAGGATAAGAGGAAATGCTGCACCAGGGTAGCTCATGGGATCCGTTAGGGTCTTGTAATCCATGCGCTGCGGGTTCAAATCCCGCCCTGGGCAAGCTTTTATCGATAAATTAAAGCTTTTTCTGAGCCATGGAAGCTTAGCATGGGGTGGCAACCTGCAGATACCTCTTCCCTCTATGACCCTTATTGGATAAAGAGGAGGCTATCACTTAGTATAAGTATAAAAAACAAGAAAATCACTTATGTTATTTATGCATTAATAATCACATCTAGTAAGTAAAATAACTTTCTATTTATATACCACTAACATACAGAGTGGCGCTTGAGAAAGCTCCTGGTAAATAGTCCATTTCTTGGCCTCTTTATGGCCACCGAATATTGAGATTATTATTTTTCAAATTTATTTAAATGAAAAAAAAAAAATTATCTTAATCAAATTTGTCTCAGTAAAAAGTGAAAAATTCTCAAATTGAAAACCTATTTTAAAATATTCTATTCAACGGAAAAATTCAACTTTACTTTAATAAATAAAAACATGTAAGCATTGCAAACTAAGGTCATCCAAAGGAAGAAATCATTCATGAACATTTTAGTTCTGAATGTAAAGAGTGTAAATATTCTTTACGTGAGCTAACTGGGTCGTATTTATCGCGAATGCCCTTCAAGCCCTTTGAAGTTCATTATTAACATTCGGGAGGCATTTACGCAAGAACGAAGGGCTCCTGAAATAACCGTACTCCGAAACACATGTGATGTTTTCGTGATATTCAGTATGTCGAGTTGTCTAAAATTTTCTGGAACAAGTTGGCACGTTCATACGTTAAACGGCGAAATTCAGGAAATTCTCACTGTTAAATGAATAATTGAATTAATTAATTTAAAGTCAATAAATTAAAAAATACAATAAAGGAAATGTAATTTAATTTATGGCATATTATTTAAATTTACTTCTTTGAAATAATTAAACTACTCAACTGGACTAAAAAAATCCAAATTATAATCCTCCCCTAAAATTCCATATTTAAAGGTTCTTTGATACACAGTTGCATTTCCGAAAATCAAATAAAAATAAATATCTGTCTACCATACATGCGCTAAAGAATATAATTAAATAAATTCTTAAGAAACAACTAAAATAATTATGTAAATATTTCTGATAAGTTATCTTAATCAGTAACACATGTAACAACAATCTGTCTTTCTTTTAATCCTTACTAGAGCTTGATCCAACATCTCTGAGGGCTTTAATTGTAGGTTTAAAAATAGTTGTTAAACTTTTTATTTTAATAGGTGTAAAAATTGTAGGACAACAGAAAAATAATTTCACCTATCGACTTGAAATGTGAGAATATATCACATATTCGGAAGACATGTGATTTTTGGTAAGATTGCACTCCCTCGGATGAAGTGCTACCAGAAGACTGACGGATCTCTCATTCCTCTTCGAACCAGTGAGGCCTTACTTTGTCCATTCTTAGGGCAAAACCACAGTAGTGCCAGTTCTATTTTAGTTGGAAATAATAATCACAGAGGCCTGGATAGTACCAGAAAATAGGAGTAGCTAGGGGTATAAAAATGGGATCTTCTTCCTCTAGATGCCTCTGATAGGAAAACTAAAAGTGTTTTCTCATTCAACTTGTGGGTGGTTCACGCTAACTACTATATCGCAGAAGCTCCCACAAAGCACATTCCTGATACACTAAACTCATCTGAATTAAAATAAATTTTAATTTATTATTATTATAATAAAAAAAAATCTTCTTCAAATTATATTTGTAAAACTTATATAACACTCGTTATTTTCTCCATTTACCAATGAAAAATAAATTCCTCTTAATGATGTAATCTGCTTCAATCTAATATCCACGTTATTAATTTTATTTAGTATTTATAGATTGTAATAAATTTAACAATTTATATTTTATGTACTATTGCTAAATTCTGTGCGAAAGGAGATGTTTATAAGAAAAAAAATTGTTATTTTTCTCAAAAGTTTGAGCTTCCTTTATTCTTACTGCTGTACACAAGTTAAGAATTTCTTATAAAAAGGATCAATGATATATTTCATGGAATTATTGTTTCAAGTTATGTAGAAGTATTGAAGAGAATTTCTAATGAATTAGCTATCTAGATTGTTCTCAAGACAGATTTTTTAAAATATTATTTGTCTTTTATTTTTTTTATTTGTGTAATTTGAAAATTTAAATGTTAGTTATGGGGGTTGTATGACACGGGAAAATCACAAAGAAATATATTTTCAATATTTTCTCTGACACTAGTCCTATGATAGGTATATATTATGCAGAGAAGAAATTTAATTTTATACTTTTTAAGGTCTGTTACATTCCTACAGAGGACCACCAATAAGAATGATACTTATAAATCAACTAGTATGCTAGAGCGCCTATTAACCCTCTCCCATTCAGACTGACTTAGCGCAATCTCAGGGAAGATTTTACCTTCACAGTTCTACAGAGGTTTGAATCAGTTTTGTTAAAGAGCAAGCCCGCGATCCCAATGTGTCACCAAAAAAAGAAGAATCATGTTTTTTTTTTTTTTTTTTAGAGAGAAGCGAGAGAAATAGACAGTAACGCCATCTCTAAGCAAAATGCAGAAATACCTTTTTATTTTTGTTGAGAACAATAGAATCATTTCCAGACTGTTCGAGTCGTGACTAGAATCTTCCTTATCGATGTATCGAGACAGTGCGAAGTAGCGATAGTGAAGTCTAGCGATTGTGCAGGTATTTTTTAATTTGTTTGTGTCGTGCCCGTGCGATATCCATTGTTGTTTTGTCGAGTAACATATTTATTGAGATTTCGTAATAATGTCACAAAAACATAAGATTGTGAGTGCAGAGTTTTCCAGTCTAAATGGGAAATTTAATATTTTACATAGCAAACCCCTGAGTTTGATTTAGATTCAAACAGTTGCTGTTAGTAACGAGTTTAACTTGAAGAGACATTATGATAAGAATCATAAATCGAAATTCGATTCTTACACTGGAAAAATAAGAATGGGCAGATCGCCATCTTTAAAATCTAAACTTCAAGGTCAACAGTCGTTGTTTACTAAAGCTAATACTCAGAGCTAAGATGACTTGAAATCAAATCTTACTATTGCAATAGCAATCGCGAAGAGATCAAAACCTTTTACTGATTGTGATTTTATTAAAGACTGTATATTTATTCACGAACTCTAAATAATTACCCTATTTTATAAATTTGATATGATTTTTAACAACCGTATATTATATACTATATTATTAAATAAATAAAACGTTATAATATAACGAGAGTCGATAAATAGCTAGACAATGTCAACTCTTTCAAGCATAAAACGATATATTCGTCTTTCTCGTAGGTTAGACTCTCGCTAGTGTGTTGGGAATTGAATAAGTTATCTGGCTAGTCCCGGTGGTGCAAGTGGTAGCACACTGGCCCGGAAAGCAGGAGATCCAGGTTTGAGTCCTGGCTGTGACAGATTTTTTATTCTATTCCCTCGCATAAATTGTTTAAAATTTACGTGGGATAAATACACCACAACGAAATTAATATTTATAAATGATATAATATAACGTTATATTATAATAATATTATATAATTCAGTACATTTTTTTTATTCGATTATTGCTCGCCTACACATTCTAAATTTAATATATGGCAATCTGTAAAATTGCGTATAACACCCTGGTTTAAAGGATATTTTAGCTGTTAATTCACAATAATGAAAATCTGAAAATATGCATAATTTACACTGCTTTTGAGTATTTGAATTTTATTTTTTTATTTGTTACATTTGGAAATTGAAATATTAGAAATGGGGATTACATATTAATATTCATAAGCCGCCATGCTGAGGAATCACCTGTACCCCTCACCCCACCACCACCAAAGTACTTTTTATATGGAGATGTTCCAAAAAATACCTAATATGTAATACCCTACAACGAGTTGTATTTCACTAGTTGTTTCAATTGATGCCCTAGTGTGGAATCCGTTGAGGGAGTTATGTAGGGACTTGACGGACTTTTATTAACATTAATTTTGGACGACAAGTTCTAAGGGTGGCGAACGCCCCTTATTGTATCGCTCCCTCTCCCCCGGAGATAAGAGATCCAATTAAGGGTTGGAACCCAGGATTGCCAGGGATTAGCAATCTTTGCCAAGCGAGATGGTATCATCTTCCCTGTCCTGGGTGTGCTTGTTGAGCCGAGCCTTGGCAGAGATAGGGCCAGTATGGTTAACCGTACGAGGATGGTTTCCCATCAGAGTTGGCGATATGCCAAGAAATAATAAAATTTCTTTCTTAAATCTATTGACTTAAGAGTATTTCTTTTTCTTAAAATGTTCATATCTATAAAACAAATTAATAGTTATATATTATTTTTCATTGTGCAAGACTGGAAGTTTAATTTTGATTCTTAGTTTATTGGTTTAGCTTAATTATTTTAATTAATCTATTATGTTCACAAATTACTAAATTAATTAATTTATCAAAAAGCCAGTTGTGTTTAGTTGCATTACTCTTAACGGTATATTAAAACTTCTACTATATTATGAATAATATGCCGAATATTAAGGAATAAGTAATTTTACTCCCCTCTTTTTTTCTGGCGATAACAAAAATATTGATCTCTTAAGAGTGATAGAGAGGTAGTCTCTTTTGCTTCAAATAATTTTATTAGCGACCGTTTTCGGTGTCAATGCACCATCTTCAGGCACAAGAGAGTCTCGCAAGATACGGTTCTCCCCACAGTATTCCAACGACTAATCAAGTCGAGCAAGTGCTTCTTGGGAGATCCGTATCTTGCAACAAGCTCTGGTGCCTGAAGATGGTGTACTGACATCGAAACCGGTCGCTAATAAAGTTATTTGAAGCAGGAAAGACTACCTCTCTATCATCCTTAAAATTTTACTCCATTTTAATGGCAATCTAGAAAATCATCTACTTCGTTCGATTTTGCTCAGGAATGAACATGGTTTTCTAATTACATTTAAAAGCGATTTGTCAGATTTCATGTGTAGAAAAATAAATGTGCCTTAATGGCAATTTTGTAAAAAATATAAAATACAAGTAAACCTTTACTTCTGCTAACATATGCATTTTGACAAACAACAAACTCATGTTCAGTTTCATTACGCTAAGTTAAGTAATAAGCCCATAATAAAAAGGTTTTTTTTTTTTTTATGTGTCCTTGACATTGTATGTAATATCCCACACCTTTTGGTCCAATTTTGCTCAATAATGAACTTTCTTTCGTTTTAAAATTGAGAGCTATATACAAAATTTCGTTGAAATAAACTGAAAACTGTATTCTGTACTAATGAAAAACACACACACATACTAGTGATCATCATCACTAGTCATTAGAGATAACCATTTTTTTGTATCTGGTAGATAGGGTAGGAGGAAATTTAAACAAAAATTTAGTCTTATGAATAATCATAATAACTACATACCATCGGAATTCGCTAAAGAACCACCCTGCTGAAGAGTGAAGATATTGCCTCGACGAAATGCATTGATACTCTGACGGGACAAGGAGATAATTTGTTTAAAACTTGCTAAAGTCACACTATACACGCCTGACACATATATAAAAATATATTATTAAAAAAAATTTTTTTCTTTAACAGGCCACTTTATAGTTATGTTTGTTAAGAATTCTGCTTATATCCTAGGTGGCTTTCCCTAATAGAAAAGGAAAGAGTTATTTTTTTCTTGGGTGGCTTTTCCTCTTTGATCTCCAGAAAGTTTTTTCTTTACACATTATAAACTTTTTTTTTTATAAACTACTTTTATATCCGTTCAGTAAAGGAATATATTATATAACTATTTTCTCTTTTTTCTTTTAAGGCAAATATTTCTTTAATATACTTGAACTTTTTAAGAATTCCCAATAGATTTCTCATATGCTTATTTTTTTTTATAGTGAAAGTTTTAGCATTTCTACACAATAAGAATATGTAAGTATTATTACTGAAGTACTTACTTTATATAGTACTGAAAAAGCACTGAATTTGTTTGGATTTGACCGATTGCAAAATACCATTATCCTAGACGTATGATTGTGAGCTGTCCGCTATACTTTTTGCCTGTCTGCTAACGCTCCTAATGTGCGCGATTATAATTAACGTGCAATGTAAGCTGGTACTCCAGCCCGGCTTATCAGGGGAGTCGCGTTGATAAGGGCTCCGCGTGGGGGCCACACGTGAGGGGTGCACGGCCATTCTCCGCCCTTATTAAGGGGGCCACTTCCCTCACCAAAATTAAGTGCGGCCGCCTCCGTGTTATCTCGCCGGCTTCATTTCGGCCTCTCATAGCACTCGACGATGGAGGGGCTTCGTGGTGCGCGCCTGTTCCCTACGTGTCTCCCAGAGCACGCCTTGGAGTGTCGGTCTGCACCCATAAGAACCCCACAAGTTTCTTATGTAGTGCTACATGGACATTGCTTCATATATGGTCTCCCATAAACTGCCCATAAAAGAAGATGTCACTTAGAGTTCAGGGGGAACCAGATTTTTATGTTTTATCTGAATTAAATTCAATAAATTTTTAATAAATAAGTGAAGATTAATATTTTATACTTTAAACTAATTAGTTTCAAGAAAAAAAAATGATTCATAACATTAGCAATTTAAAATTTAAATTTAAAAAAATAATTTAAAAAAAAATATGGAGGTAAATTTGTTGACAGTCAAGTTTTACGGAGAAAGGATTGTCAGGAATTCGGTGTAGGTAGTTCAGGCATTCTAAAATAATTTATTACCAAAAAAAGTTTTTATTTTAGCCAACGTTTCGGCATGAATTTCGGGCTTTCATCAGGCTTGGATAGGAAAAAAACCTACAAAATGAAAAAAAATATCTGTATGTTATAATCAAACAAAGAATAAATAAATGAAAATAAAAAAACTTTGAGTAAAATGCATGAAAACTGGATACTGAACATGATGGAGAGAAAAAAAAATTGAAGAGAGGTTTGTCGGGAATTTGGTCATGACAGTTATACAATTAAAACAAATTTGTAACCATAATAGCTTTATTTTAGCATATTAAATAATTTTAAAATATAAACAAATTTTAGCCTAAATAAAAACTATGTCGGTTACAAATTAGTTTTCAATTGTCCAAGTACCATGACCGAATTCCCGAAAATCCTCTCTCCATAGAACTTGACGATCAACAATTCATTCCACATGGAAAAAGAATTATTCAAAAAATCTGTGAGTAATTACTAAATGGGGGATGGGGAGAGAGGCTTTATCCTAGAAAGAACATGAAAAATAAAGTAGCAAATGTACTTTATATTTAGGTTTAGCAAATATACTAATATTTAGGTCTCAGTTTGTTAAACTTAACTTAAATATTAGTATATTTAATTATCCCCTTTTTCTTTATTTATTTTACTTTAAAAGTATTTTATTCTCAAATTATTCATTCGTTTTTTTTATTTTCTTAAAAAAGTATTTGTATACTAAATTTATCCATTAGTACGGGAATTTCACTTGATTTACGCGTAAGAGCATGGCTAAATTTGGATAGTAGCTTTACTTATTTATGAAGGAGTTTTGCCTTAAGGGATTCTGATATTCCAGGTCCTTACCAATTTAAATGAAACATTGGGACAGGGAATGCCGGGAACATCGGGAGATCCAGCATACAAGCGCCTCCTTCAGGAATCCCCATATCTGCTCGGAATTCAGAGAGCCCCCGGATCGCGTGTTTAATGAGAGAGGGTGCCTCTGTCGGGGTGTGTGCGGGGTACACATGCCGTCTCTGAGGCATTGTGCCTGTGTGTTACCTCGTGTGTATGAATGAGTGCCGACAGAACACCTGTACCCTCGTGTCGACACCCTCCTTCTCCGAGCACTTACTTTTCAGGTAATTTCGACACACTTCAGCCCCTCTTCTACGCAGGACATTAGCCCTCGTGTCAAATGAGCAACATTCTCTCCGAGCCAAATGACGTCATAACACTGAAAGGATCTTATTTCTCGTAAGAAAATTACCTTATATTTCATAAACTGAATTAATACTTTGATGTTTCTTATATACAAAAATTTATTTATAACAATATATTAAACTACTAAAACAATTTTTTTTTCAATCTTTATTTATTACTTTCTGATTATAAAAAAATCCTGTAATTTTATGGTTTAATAATATGCACATCTACAAGAAAAAAGAATTCTAGTTAAAATATCACTTTGCAGGGAGAAGAGTCCCATAGATCCCACTCCCAATTAATTTAGGCGTCAAGGCCCTAGAGGTCGCGAGGGTATCTTCGATTTAGTCGTCGGGGAGGGTTGTAAGGATTGGATTTCGACGAAAGGGATATGGAATTTGTATTAGGGTGATATGGAAGCTTGCTGCGGAAGAGTGTCAAGCGGGTGGAAGCTTGGACGAAAGAAATATTAAAGTCCCGATGGAGGGAAGAGTTGGACACACAAAATGGAGCGTTAGCAATTCATCTTAGGAGTATGGTTTGAAAGGATTGTATTCGCAGGATGTTGGAAGTTTTAGAGGCACCCCAGAGTTCTGCAACGTGTGTCCAGATCGTTCTTAGTACCATGTACTGTCTTAATTTATTCTGATGTGAGCTGTGAACACCTGCTCAAAAGCCAACCAATAAATTAATCTACGGTATGATGTTTAAATTTGGTTTAAAATTTTTAAAGAGTTTCTAGAAATGTATCTTCAAGTCAGACATGAGAAATACCCTACCTAAAAGCCATTACCATAGTGTTTAAAATTGAAGAAACAAACAGTTACATAACAAAGGAAAAGTCACCATTTTGAAATGAAATATTTATAGTTTTATACCTTTGATATAATATAGTATTAATAGTTAAACTCCATTATTATCTACTGTCATTAGCCATTTACAATACTAGCTGAAAAAACTGAGGCTTTTTTTTTTTCTAGTAGTCAAATGGGATATATAAAACTTATAGAATGCTCAAAAGGTGTTATTAATTACTGGTAAGTAATAAAAATGGTTATTTACTGTAAAGTAAACATTTGTGTTTTTTTGGAATCATGAATTTGATAAAACGATAATTTTTGTTGTATACTCTTTTATATAAAATCCGTCACTTAGAAGCTGCGAAAAGTAGGAAGATGATTTTTATTTCTCATAATTAATTAAGACTAACCCAAATGTGAGTAAATAACGTATTATGTTTTGTAAGACATGTTATGTATGTTTTAAAATGTACGTCGCATTATTTTGGTCAAAATTTTGAGTGGTGGAAGTACTTAACCATTGTAGTTATATTCCTATAAAATGCAAAAGTGTATTAAATTTATAAAATAAGATTTTACATCTGTTAAATAAACTTAGTCATCAATCAAATAAAGACGAAAGTACCAATAGTATACATTTTGGTCTTCCCTAAATAAATTCATGTGAAAAGAACCCAAAAAAACCTATATGCAAAATTTTGTTTCTATAATTTAGAGTAAGAGGGCTATTCAAATACTCAAAATCACATTTATAAAATACTTCTTTAATATAATAAGTGTGTTTTTAATTGTTACAAGATTTCACAAAATTACATTCTACTCTTATATTTTAAAAATCATATTTCTCTTAACGCAAATGAGAAGGAAGATATTCTGATATGTAATTTTCAGCACCCTTTTAACTCCCCTTCAGTTGATTTCAGCCATTAACCTAAGTATTTAAAAGTTTGCAGAGAAAAAAAAAGAAGGTTAAATAAACGTGTTTCAATAAAAAAAAATAGGGAAGGTAATAAAATTATATATATATNACACACACACACACACACACACACACACACACACACACACACACACACACACACACACACACACACACACACACACACACACACACACACACACACACACACACACACACACACACACACACACACACACACACACACACACACACACACACACACACACACACACACACACACACACACACACACACACACACACACACACACACACACACACACACACACACACACACACACACACACACACACACACACACACACACACACACACACACACAAACACACACACACACACACACACACACACACACACACACACACACACACACACACACACATATATATATATATATATATATATATATATATATATCTTTGTGGATTGCTGTATATGTATTAGATATATTCTAAGAGAATAGTTATAGTTGAGGATGGATATGACAAAACTACTAAAAGAATGCAGCTGAAAAAATTTTACTTTTTACTCATACCAGAAAAGGATAAAATCTTACTATCAGTCAACTTCACTATACACAAAGTGATGAAGTATCTCTTATTTAGTGACTCAAGACTTTTGGGAAAAAAAAAAAAAAAGGAAAAAAAAAGAAACATGTGAGGGAGAAATATAAGTCGGAGAAGATGGATTTGAGAAAACATCTGGAGGGAGAATTGACCCTCATCCCTTCCACTCAGGCGTAAGGAATATAAGAAAAAAAGGATCGCTGCACATCTGAAGAAAACCCAGCTTGAAAGATAGTAAGGAAGGTAAAGGGATGGCCTTGGGTAGGTGAGGAGTGGGGAGGAATGGTAAGGTAGAAGACCAACCAATAACTCCTTCGGATCAGAAGGATCACCTAATATTTCTCGTTCGAGACTTATATCTCTACTAACACCGAGATCTCGGGACTCTAATCTCAGACGTCTGGATTTCCATGTTGGGCAGGCAGTCATAGCCGACTTCAATCTCTCCATTGGAAGGGGTTTAAGGGAGTCCAATGAAGATTACAAATGTACATGGAGAGAAATGATTAAATTGTGTACTGCGGATCGAAAATTTATACAAAATCAGTGTTTCACGTTGGAGCTGTACATATCAACTAAGCCCATTGTAATTCACACGCTTGAATAGAGTATATATGCACAACTTAATCACCACAATTTTTCAAATAATAAGGATGTACATTTATTTATTTTGTGAGAAGAAAGCACAAAGAAACAAAAAAAAGAAGAAGATTTTTCGCTAGACTGTTGCAAAATATTTCACTAAAAGGGTCTTATCATACTATTCTAAGATGATTTTAGTTGGGGTTCGGTCGAGATAGATAAAAAAAAAACCACAAATTAAAAAAATTTATTTTTTTAATAAAGGATTATCTGCCAACGTTTCGGCTTACATTGTAAGCCATCTCCAGGGCTATCATGAAGATGAGAGAGGACGTCCTGTCCCTAAGTTCACATTTCCATGACTCAGAAATGTTTCTTTTGGGTCTTATCATAGTAGCCCAGAAATCTTCAAGACTCCAGCCAAGTGAAAAACTGTTCCCAAGGCTCTGAAGATGAAATTAGAGGTTCCTAATTCTCCCAGCTTAAACCACAAATAAAATATATTCATTTTAGCATATTTTCTGTTGGAAAATGAAACAATTCTTGACTTCTTTACGCGATGGCCTGGCTAGGAAAAATATTTTCTTCTTTTTATATAAATATATCTGTATGCACTCTAGTGTCCGAATTTTTAAAAATAATATGAGTGCGTGTGAATTTTTCTCTACAAACAGTCTAAAACATTCCACAGATTTAAATTTTTCTTTATAAAAGAGAGAGAAAGAGCGTGTGAGAGGGGGAGAGATAGAATGAAAGATAAATTATTCAGAAAAACACTATAAAATAAGAAAATATAATTGATTTAAAAGAAATACCTATAGTGAGAGAGAGGGGGGAATTAGGGATTCATGTAAAAAAAAGTGTGAGAAAACAATGGCAATGCGTGTGTGCTTTTGAGGGAGAAAGAGCCGATAGTGTTATCAGAAATTGGCAAGAGACTCGCGAATGAGGGGTACAGCTCCCTCGTGCCAGCCAGAGATAAAATGCAGAATCCCCCCTCCCCCTTTTCTTCAGTCCCCAACGAGCGTGGGCCGAACTGACCTAGGCGCCCCTCGCCTGACCACACAGCTGGCACACACACACAAAATATACCCCGAAGGGGTGGGCTACCCCTCAGTCATCCAGCCGCAATCTCCTCTCACCCCCCCCCCCCCCTCCCAAACTAACTCGACCGTCCTCTGGATCTGAGCCCAGGCCTGCATTAAAATGGAATTACTCTCGGGATCGGGAAGGAGGGAAACGTGAAATTTTTAGTAGACCACTCCCCTCTGCACATCGACATGACTTAACTGACTCGCTCTTTAGCAAATCTGAACGCAATTACTTCACAGGCAAAACTTTGGACCGATCAATTTTAACTTTCCATGGCTTCAGAAATTCTAAATACAGCCCAACATGAAACAGAATTTTATACACCTATGTAATTAACTCACTCTGACAACAAATAAGAATAAAATATAGAAAAAATTAGTTTAGGTTATATAATTTAATATGCATATGTTTTTTCCTTTATTCCAAGTTGGTACCGTAAAACGACGTTAGAAAAAATTTCAACAGATCTTTAGAAATTACGCATTGGACATCCTAAAAATATGGTCCCATCAAGATTTATGTAGATAATAATAGGTGTGAAATGTAATTTTGTAAAATTTATGTTTTGTAAATATTTAACATAAAACTCTTGCTAAAGAAGAAATTTACGAGTGTAACTACGATGGTTGAGCGCCGATAGAAGTTTCATCTATACTTCTTCCCCAAGAGTCCAGAGCAAAGCTTATCTCTGCCATATCTTTTGTGCTCTTTGTTCTCTCCGGACGCTAAACGAAATTTCTTCAGTTAATCTTAATTACTTTCATCTTTAATGATAAATAGGAAATATGATTTGGTTACTATGCTCTTGCGTTTAAAACTTTTTTTTATTTTAATTTAATGTTAAATTGTCAGAAATGGCCATTCCAATGGACATAGGAACCTTAAAGTGGATTTTGCCATTTACAACTGTAAATAAGATTATTAATTTATGCACTAAAAATATGCATTTTTCTCTTAAAGTGGAAAGTTTGTGACTGCAGAGATTATTAGTAATTTTTTTGAGGTTCGGTAAAGGTTGACCCAAATAATAACTCCAAAATAATTCCTACCTATTTTTCTCGGCATTGCTCCTTTTGAAGCAGGCCGCTCTCTCTCCCTTTGTACCTACCGTCTTACCCCCCCCCCCCTCCACCCATACTTTACGTGTATTAAGTTTACTCAATTTCCAAATCTTACCAGTCATGAACTGGTTGATCAAATGATCAAGGTGACACGTTCTCTCTCGCCTTCATAATAGATAGGTGTGAAATTTCTATAAATTTTGTTATTGTTTTCCTAATTATTTCATATCACATTACTTTTAATTACTTCAATTTTATGTAATAATAATGTAAATAATATTTGGTTGGAGGTTGGTTGACCGTCAAGTAATATGCTCGGAGAAACAATTCAGGGTTTATTCCGATTGGGTATTAGTAAAATAATTACCCAATAATTTTTTATTTTATTTTCTCGTCCGAAAGCCTGACTAATTTCTCCAGCTTAAATCATATAGTTTTTTTTTGTACTTTTTTATGACATTGTATTTCAATAGCCCTGAAGATAGATTACAATGTAAGCCGATACGTCGAAAGATTATAAAAATAAATTTTTTTAATTGTATTTTTTTACGACTAACGTTTGCCGAAGCCCAAGAAAAATCTCTACTGATTATATATTTTTCTATTTATATCTAACTAAAAGAAATGCTGTTGGTGAAATATTTTGTAATGATGAATAATAGTATATATTTTTTCTTCTTTTTAAATATTTTTATTATCGATTATATAAATTGCAATTATACATAATATTTCCGTATATAACCCTTACTCCACAATGAGCTTGAAATCCTTTTTGTTAAAGACGTCATAACAACCCTGTTTTAATAAATTCCACTCTGACCTTTCTATGCATCCCAATTCCTTAGGCCTAACTTCTATTCCAACCTGAATAGGAAATGTCCACGTGACCTCCACATTGCCTTCACTTCATAATGTTGAAAAAACAAACAAACTATTGTAAACATTTTAAAGTGATTTAGGAGTGTTGTCATTTGGCAGCTTCTCCATCAAGTGAAGTACATGCTAAATTAATTTTCTTTTTCTTTTTTAATTTGATGTATATTTTTTATATTAACTTATATTGTTTATATTATTATTATTACTATTATCCATCACAAGTTTCACAAAATGTGTAGAATAATAAAATCACTAATAAAGTTTCAAGAATAAAATTTTCTGTGTACAATAATTAGGATTTTAACTTGAATAATAAATTGTATTTTTTCTTCTAAATTGCATTTATATCAATTTTGTCTTTACTATGAAACTAAGGGCACCAGGGGGATAGAGAGAGGATTGTCGGTTAGGGGTTGGAGACAGAGGAAACGGAGCGAGCACCAGCGGTAAGAGACTGATTTCTGGCTGGAATCCCCCGGAAGATAGGTAGGCGTGGCAATTTGAAATTGAAATCGGAAGATGCCGTGTTTCGTAACAGCTGAGCCGGCACTATGTTAATGCAGTCGATATCGTCCTACCCCTACCACCTCCATGACCTGTGCCACAGAACGGAATCCCCCCCCCCCGCCATCGCCATTTGCCAGAGCCAGCATCACTCTCGCATTCCCCGCGAGTACCAGAGCTCCCCCCCCCCCTCCACCCCGGGGTCGTCGTCTCTCGCTATCACTTTCCGCGCTGCTCCTCAACCAGACCTACCCGGGTGGGTCGGGTACTCGACAACACCATGGACATTCAAGGAGGATCGGACACTTCATGTTACAGACAACCACCGAACTATTATCAAAATGTAGTAGCAGATTCTATTTCTAATTCAAATTAAGTACTGGACTCTAATATATTAAAAAAAGAAAATACCAAAATAAACTATTTCTAATTCAAATTAACTATTAATAAAAGGAAAAAATTCTCAAAATCCAAAAGTTTTAGTTGACAGTATGAGAGATATAAATATCCACATTTCTTCCATTGTACCAATTTAAAATTAAATGAATTGCGTATTGATGATATTTCGTATGCCCAGTTGTAGCAAGCACCCACATTTCAATGTATATATCATACTTGAAATTATTGTTTTAGGAATTATTGAGTGGAGAATATTTTAGTATATTATTGTATCTTTTATGATTGATTTAATTATTTTCCCCCTCGAGCATGTTTACCGGAATTTAATCGACATATCCAGCTGTGATAGATAAGAACTGCGGCCTACAAGAATTGCTGTGACAGCATAACATGCTCTCATTTCACCTTATTTGCCAACGCGCCCCCGTGTCACGACTAATGCAGCCTTTATATCCCGTCCAATCCCGATAGCGGCCGATAACAACTTGTGTACATTCGAGCTTGATGCTCCAACAAGTCAGCCACCATATGTATGTCCCATCTACCTTGATACCTTGCTTCCAAGACCCCCATCGTTGGAGTCGCTTTCATCTGCACCATATCCGTATTCCCCTTCTTCCAAAGAGGGAAATTCATTGAAAACTGGCACTGGGACTCCGGCTCAATACGTTACTGAGTGTATAGCTGACGGTAAACTAGGATACTCCATTTTACATTTGTTTTTCTTGTTATATCCCGATGTTTTCACTATACAGAAGTAACAATCACTTGAATGATCTTTGTGGCTTGCGCCAAATATAGGTATACCAAATGGAAGATTAGCACGTTCCCTTGGTCCACATCCGTAAACCCTCAACACACTGTTTACACACTTTATAGGTGCCCATGCTTTTTCTTGATCCCCAAGTTTCACTTTAAAATAGGCAAAATGTGCTTGCCTGACAAATGTACTGATGTTTGTCCTTTGACTGAGAATTGTAAAACTGCCACATATATAACAAAACGAATCGGGGCTGTTTTTGCACTTTCAACGTGTAGGAGCAGAGGTAGCTATAAGGAAACGTTTCAGTTCAAACGCACTATGTAGTTCTGTACACTTCCGTAAAGAAATACTTAATACTGCTTACCGACACACAATGTTTCACCACAGTATAACAGGCAGATCTAGACCATCATGCGCGCCACCCACATAGAAACCGATTGTGACATGATAAAAGAAAACTAAAAACAGTTTTGAAACCAGCAAGTCTAATTCTATAGAAAACAGCTAAAAAATCTAACTCAACAGAAATTGAGTTTCAAATTGTTCTCCAGTGTAATTTACTGTCGAATGGGAAAATACGTGTGAGATGTATATGNAATATATGTTACAATAATAAAAAAACTGCTTAAGCACATTTGTATTTTAAAAATATCTTCTCCTATTTGTCCGAATTAATAATAATATCAGCTATATTTTTTTTTACTTGAAAAAAAATGTAAAATCTCAATAAGAAAAACAATTACGTTTTTCTTCGAGACCGTTAACTAAATATCAGACAATTACAAATCCCTGCTCATAACTGTTAGATATCGTAGTACAACTCCAAGAATACATAGACATTTTTCAATAAGCAAATCTGTATTAAGTTTTCTCGCTAAACATTACGACCGCTACAGTAAAAAATAACTCTTTTATGACGTTTTAGCTAATTTCACACTCCTACTGGTCCGATTTCGCTCAAAACTTTATCATCCTTTCCTTCAGAAGCAACATGCCGGATTTCATTAAGAAAAATTTAAAATATGACCAATATATATTGATCTAAAATTTTCTTAATTAGATATTTATTGATTTTTCATGTCTTGCATTTTAAATAATGCAAAAAAAAAATCGCTAAGGGGTAAGAAACTATTTCGTAAATTGTGAAAAAAAAAATCTTAGCGCTGCAATACATACTTATTATTATTTTTTTTAATACTAAAATATACTTTATCAATTAAGGTTTATAAAAAATTCATTCTGTACAATTCTCTTCAGGCATTTAAAAAACCCGTAAAAATCAATCATGTAGTGTTTTGAATGTTTAATTTGCTTTATTTTTGGAAAACAATACTCCTACCCATTTATATAATAGACGAGACCTAAATGGCTAACAATTTCTTAAAAATGTGTTTAATATAAAAAACGAATAATATTTTTATCCTTTGATTTGAAAAAAAAATGTTTAAATACATGATTTGAAAAAGGAAACATCTCCTTGCTATTAAAGTAAGCATTATTAAAAGTAAGCATAAGACTGTTTTAGCATAAAGTAATAACGTATTCTGTATATTTATCCGGAAATTTTACGCACAATTTGAATTAATTCAATTGAAATATGTGGAATACAAGACAAGAAATAAAACAATAGAATCTAAATTTACTTTAACACAAAATAATTTAAGAATCATGAACGAATAAAAAAGTAATCTTGGCGAATATAATTTCATGTTCAAACAGATAAAAAATTAATGTGACCACGAGAGCGATATATTGTTAAAACTATGAGGAAGTATACGCTTTTTGAAGAATATCTTAACCAGAAGACCGGGAATTCCCTCAAAGACCTTAATTCCATTCCTCTGAAGTAGGAGCATGGAAGACAAATGAGCGGAAGGGTGTTTGAATGGTTCCTGGCGTGGGAAGCGACAAGTCAAGCAGAACAGACAGGCCTATCCTAACCTCTATCTCTCCCCCATCATAACGCAACACATTCGAGTGGCTGGTGGGGGGGGGGGATGTCTGGAACCCTGAAATATCCCCTCCATATATCAGGGTTCGCTGCTGTTACAGGCCCCTCTTTAGTGAAAATGAACACATTTAGTGCAGATATATGTGTTTTTGTCCTCTGCCGTGTATGTGCGATTTAACGTGCCTCAGTAGCTAAATTGGGGTGTATGTGTGCTCGGTGGTGGGGTGGGAGGAGGCGGGGTGCACCAGATCCAGCCCCTACCTCTTCCACTCGGACCCCGCCATAAATATACTTTTATGTGGGTCGACAACTATATCATGTTGGCAGATGTTGGTGATGTAATTCTCTCTTTCATTCGATGTACTTGCTGTTTTTGTGGAAATTTACATGGCGGCTATCGTGTCAACTCACAAGTCAATTTCTTTTTAATGAGAAAAATAAAATCTGTCGTGCCAAATCTGCCTGAACTAAGTAAATTCTCAGTACTGTAGTTGATGAATACTTATATTTAAACTTTTCAAATCGTGCACAGTTTTGTACAGTTATGTATTATATTTTAAAGTACATAATGCTTGTGCCAGTCTAAATCTACCTGACCTCCGCTTTCGTTTAATAACAAACTCAAACTTATTGTACATTTAAAAGCTATAAACCTAAATTTCATTATAGGAAAAAAACGACCTGGTTAGACCCAATGGCCATAAAATTTTCATTTATGGTTCAGGCCAACCTCAACTCATAATTATTATATTTCACTGTGTACCATCAATAATAATTAAAAAAATCTTATTGAGTATCATTACTGTTAACGAACCCCTGAAACACCGATAAAACTTTTTATGCACATACATTATATTTCAAGTACTCCTTATAAAAATGGGATTAAATTAAATCAGCCTTTATTTCAGTATATATATATATACAGAAAATGAAACACTCGCGGCGGTGTTGTGTTTAAAAATAAGAGTAGGAGAAAACAGGTCTGTAGTCAAGAGACAAAAAAAGAAAAAATATATTGAGTATAAATTTCACTCTGTTTACTCCTTACTGACGAAGGGCAAGGAATCTCACCGAAAATTTTATTCATTGTATATATTATTTTTGTGTGTTCATTACACTCTTTCTCCCACNATATATATAATGCACTATATACATATAATGCATAATGCATTAAATTGAGCTTAATTTTGGGTGTCTAGTAGATAAGATTGGAGAAAAAATTTTTAAAAATCAACAAACTTATCATGAATACAAATTTAATAATTATGTTGCTTCAGAATTCGCTAAAGCTGTAACATTATTATATAGTTTTTTGTGATTCGGAAACAATTTTTTTGGGCTAACTGTATGGGGATAATTTAAGAAAGTTTTAACAAATTCATAAAATGTACACATGTACGATTGCAAATTTTCATTCCGCAAAGAAGTATTTTCTTAAACGTTCTTAAATTTTGTGTAGAGTTTAAAAGAAAAATAACAATTAAACCATTTAAATATATAGTCGCTTAAGAATATATTGAAAAATAATTCATTTCCTCTTATTCTTCATGTAAAATATATGTACTCGAGGATTAAATAGAAAGCATTTGCATTCATTATCCAGAGTAAAATTTTATTTTTTTTTTTGCTTATCCTCTCTTCAAAGCAATTAAAATCATTGAGGGTTGGGCTCTCTACAGGTAACCTGTCTATTTCAAACTTAATGGCTTTGAACAAGCTCTGTCCATTAGAGCTATAGATGTTTATAATAGAGCGACATTTGACTTAAGCTACCCAGCCCTTGTGTCACTAATCGGTTCCATACGAGGTGCAAATAAAATATATAATAAAAAAACAAACCTAAGAGTCATTTGGCCTTATAATCTATACGAGACTTGAAGGAAATCTGTTATAAAATACGTATAATAAATTATTAAAATTGACATGTACTTAGAAGTATACCAGCTAAGTTTTTTTTACCATGAAAATTAATATTCACAATTGATAAATTTAACTTAAAGCACTAAGGTTTCTGTTTTATCATCTCCATATGGCGCCTGTGTAAGCCGAGGATAATATTTAAAAAAAAAAAGAAATTATTCTTCAACTCCTATAATTAACACATATACTTTCACTACGTTATATTTTGAATACTGTGATAAGAGTATAATATAAATAAATAATTTAAAATATTGAATAAATCTGTTGTGCCGAAGGTGTATATGCTACAATAGGTTTTGAATTCATAAATACCAACGCTTTTGAATTTTTTAGATTTTGAACTTTAATTGTTTAATTTAAAAAAAAAAATTGAATTACAAATTTTTAAACGTAAAATATCAAGAAAACCAAAAAGCATCTTTTATTAGTCTCTCTCATTCAATCTAACTTAGAAATGCTTAAGCTCTAAAGATGGAATCGATGATTTCGAAAGCTATTTAAGACAATAAATTATCGTACAATATTTTATATTTTCAATTTGGATAACTTTTCATCAATGTAGCTTTGCCCTAAATCACCCAAAGAATGATTTTTTATTTATTTTCTATATAAAATATTCTAGATTTAGTAAATAAACAAATTAGTAAAACCAAAAAATATGTTGAAAATAAAATATATGCTAGCTGAACAAAATAAAATCTTGAATTTAATCTTACTTGGTTATCTTCATGAGAGGTGTCCTTTGTTTCTTTTTGTGTTCGATTTATACGATATAATTTTTTCTTTTAATGATTTTGAATTTGAATTTGAATTAAACAATTAATGAGAGGGAATAGAATATAAAAAACTATCTGTCCCAGAGCATAACTGGTAAATGCACCGGCCCGGATAGCAGGAGATCCAGGTTCGATTCCTGGCTGGAACAGATAGATTTTTTTATTCTATTCCCTCTGATTCATTGTTTAAAATTTATGTGGGATAAAAAACCTCAACCAAATAAAATATTTAATTTGAATTTATTGAGTAATTAATTTTAATCGCCAGCTATATCAGTCAACCTGTAATTGGTAATATGAGAAGCCAAGGGAGTTATTTCGGCTTTAACGATTCGTTAATAAAGTGGCACAATTTACTGTATACTACATGTTCATGCTTTTTTTTTCCATGAGTACAATATCATGTATGTGCTTGCTTTTCATGTATTCCAATTTGTTAAAATATTATTTGGGTGTCAAAATTAATGAAGTTTACAAGTTTAGTGAATTTAGTGTGTGACTTGGTGTGACATAAAAGTTATTTGTGGGGTGGGCAATATGTCAGAAGGTAAAAGTTCCTAGATCACAACAAGGAGGGTTGAATGATGAAACGACCGGCCGACTCCAGCCCGACAAACCTTTCCACACGTGTAGGAATCTGAGGGACGACGTTCGGGCACACGAGGCATGGAACAATACGCCAGGACACTGAATGCCCCACCTCAGTGGTGGGAGGACATAGGAGTTCAAGGGACAGAGATCTGCGGTAGAAAATGGGATTTCTGATGGACTCTATCGCCCTGTAAGGCGAACTCTCTCGCAATCCCAGACATGGTATTCTCCAGGCAAAATGCTTCTGAAAGGCACTAGGAATGCAACCCTTCCCCAACACCTCTGAATGTACAAACTTATATAAGAGGGATGTTCACTGGATTATCTAGGGTCTATCAATTATTAATTTACTGATTTACTGATGTGTATAATATATATATATATA